>JAHZNG010000291.1:0-20508 GCA_027744375.1 Orchesellides sinensis
CTGGTTATCCTAGCATTTTACATGCATAATTCAACTGTCTTACGCTTAATTATGTGGTAAAATACATGTCATTTGAGTCTTTCTCGTTGCGTACTACTGTAATCTTGTTGTTGTATGACTACAATCAAAATATGTTGACTAAGTGTTGCACTGCGTTTGACTGCCTATATTTGCTCAAAAATCACAATAAGTTCAAACATAATTAGCAGAAAGGATTTCTAATATAATCACTCTCGGTCCCGGTCCTCTTGTTCAGCACAAAAGAGAGATTTTGCTCGTTTAACAACCTACCCTAATCTTTTGGATCCTTTTGTAAAAGATTGAAACTTTGCTTTTAGAACTACTGAAAAACGGAAGATTAGATGAAGGACAAAACGGCAAAGTTTGCCATACAATATCGATGCTCATTGTCTGTGCTTTAGATAATGAGAACTTGTGTATATACATACATACACCTGCTTTTGGAACTGTATCTAGTTTAAATGCCTTATCCATGACAGTTATTGTTGTAGAACTAGAATGTTTCATTATTCTTTACAGTTTTGTTGAGGCGTTTACTACCATTTTTGTAAGCTGTCACATGTATTTTCTACTTTGATGTTTGAAAATATACCAAGTTATAAATTTCTCTGTCAATCATTGACCTTTAATAATAGGTAAAGCGTATTAAAGAACTTAACAGTGGCAGCTGAAAATGTCTATTAGTTTTTTCATAGTCATACGTTTTTATCCTGTTTTATGCATTTATTCGACCAACCGTCAAACGATTTATAAATGCACATTCAACGCCTTTTCTGAAAATCTTACTTCAATGCTCTGAACATCATAAGTTTTTATAAATACACAAATCCGTAATAGATGGATATTATTAATAACTACAAGACCCTACATTTGGTAAAATTCGGTTCGGAAAAGCATTTACGAGCTGAAGACGCTCAATAATTAATAATTATTGCTCCACCCTAATTATTACCTGCCATGTACAAGTACCATATAAAACTATTTTATACGAAGGTATTCACTATCGATGCACCCAATAAATTTTACAGGACCTTAATACTTTTCATTACAGTTGTTTGGATTGGATCATTTATTCAGATGATTTAATGACATACAGGCTTATTATTTGCTTTGAGCGTGCCTATCGATTGATTTTCGGGAATATAAGTGATATTAGACGAATTATCTCTATTCATGTTACAAGAACGTTACATTTTCCTACACGCATGTATGAGTAAAACCGAAGCGAGAAGGTACGTGATATGTATGCATACCCGCACACATGTCAATAGTAAAACTCATTCTGTTATTGGCTGGGTAGTCTTGAAGACACTACAATTGGAAATAAGGCCATCTTTCCACTACGTGTGCGAGATGCCTGCTATTCAAAGAAAATTACTTTTCTCAATTGTGATGTTGACGTATGTATGAGTTGCTCTTTCTAGCGCAAACTCCCATCTACTCCTTTATTGTCTGCAGGTAAGTCAAAGAGTTTGACTTTTCTTTGCAAATAATGATTCCTTGCTTGCCTATGCTCACACACCAATCTCACTAATGTACAATAACTTCCAGCGTTTATCTAAGTGCCTTTGCAGCATGTAACTTTTTCCACAGGCAACCCTAAATATATGTGTGCTTATTGAATTCAACTCGTCCAGGAGTACCTACTTATATAAGCTTGGACAGCGAGTGTAGTTAGTTATGTATGTGTTATTACATAATGTTGCTTGCAAACGTCGTGAAATAATGAAAAATTCCTGAGAATGTTCAGAGAAAAACCCTTTAAACGTCACGCTTCTTTCGTTTGAGTCAGCAATTTTGTACAAAAATGTTAATACTTTCAATTTCCAAATATTGAACTTGAAGCACTTCCTGGTAAACGGTCGTTAAACAAAATGTTACCTCCAAACGCATATGAAAAATCTTCAACAAAGCAACGCATTCCTCATTCTTGTCCGTGCGCTTGTACGCAGCCCACAACATTGCATTGCAATGCAATGCCACAGGCTAAATCACTCCCATTTTCGGCACAACCGCAACCATCACATTCAAAGAAGAATTCTTTCTTTTCTGTTTTATTGTATTCTTCAAGGATTCAGGCGTGTCACCAGACAACTTTTCAATTAGGTACAGCAAGCAGCAGTGAAAACTAGCAAATTACAAATGTAAACGCGGCTTTTGTTTCTGTTCAGTTTAATTGACAAACCTCTGATGACGAGGTAAGTCTACTTATGCCCATATTTGTGTTACAAAAAACTTCTCTTCGGAGCAGTCAGCTTTGAATATATAACGGCTGAGTAACAGTATTGTACGCAGATTGTTCCACATTTCTTAAAAGCATTCACCATCAAAGGGATTTTTTTCGTCATATACTGCCATTAAAGTTACAAGGTATTCAAAGATGTATATTCATATAGAGTAACCCAAACGCACAAAATAATGACTTTGATTTTCATTCTAACCTGACATTAGGATGACCTTAAACTAGCAAATATTAAGCTGTAAAAGTCAACGTGTACACGTGCCCCTTGCACCATTTCCTCTGACAAGGAATGAGAAATTGGCTTACACGTTTTTTGTAAATCTCTCCTTTCACTACTATTTATTCTTTGAAAACAGAGAGATTGCCTTTTGGTTTCCGACTTCTTTGAGGTCAAATAATGCCTACTTATTCCATGCTGTTGCAATAAAACCAGCAGATTTCTCAACAAAATCTTACGAAAATACAAACTAGGTAAACCTTATCAGATATCAAACCATTAATGCTGGATACCTCTATCAACGAGGAATAAATTCCACAATTTAAGATAAGAAAATCAGAAACTAAAAGTAGAAGTAGTTTAGAGCATTGCTGGGGGTTTTAGTATAAGCTAAAATCTAATATTTTAGTGGTTAAATGACTTTTAAAAGTAATACTTGATTATTTTGGTACCTTTCCAAAACTCAATTTGTACATTTTGTTTCAGGATTTTGTAATTTACCAACAATAGATGGTAACAGAAAAATGAATATCATATCCTAAAACAGGACTTGAACAAATCTGCTTTACGCTATCATTACACAAGGATTTTAGAATATTGGACCGAATCTTGTATTGCTCATAATTCTACATCTACTAATTAGAGCAACCTATACTCTGATGCAGCAACTCCTACGGTTTGGTTAAATGATTAGAATATAATTAAATTTCACACATTCAGAAGCTTGCATATTAAATTGGATTTTGAGGGGGTGGGTATATTGATGTATACAAGGTTCAGGACGTGGAATTAATTTAACTAACTTGTTTCACTATCATCTATTCCGCCATACAATGTACTCACAGAATATCCCAATAATTTCATCTCGTTGTGTTGCATTACAATTTGTTATGAAAAATGTAATATCATTTATTACACAATATATGTATCTTGTAGTCGCTTGCCACTTATCATTATTACTCCTTGATGCATGTAATAATTAAATATACGTCTGTGCTATACCCTAAAGTCTTTTTCATTGCTGATAAAATTGTATTTGGTTGATACTCTTCTTCTGCATCTTGAGCAAGGCTCATACCTCATAATCAGTCACAAAAGACGCAAAAAGAGCTCGTGTAAGCAAAAAAACCGTTATTCAAGAAAATACACACGTACTTATGCATTGTAAATGTATAATATTGTGCACGTTGAATGATGCATGTAGTGGCTTTTCTTTCCCTTCCAATTCTATCCTTTCCGATTTCGACTATTCCTTTTTAGGAAAGTCGTTTTTACAACTGCACAAAGTCTTGTACCTACATAACAAAACGTCTCACTCCTTTTCCCCCTGGGACAACACGATCTTAAACTCGCATGGCTGTAGATGATTTTATTGAATTATTTTTCCTTTCACGTCACTCCATATGCAATGCATTTCCCATGTTAGCATTTTTCGCCAAGAAAAATTTACTATTCCAAAGGTTATGGACCCTCAGTACTATCTGAATGATAATTCAACTCCACAGTTTAACTCTTGGTTGGCTTTTCCAGGCTTTGCTGAAAGCAAAACACATGTAAAAGATCTTGTCTGGAGGACTGTACTGAAGAATTCAAGTACGACGGCCTTTGGGGATATGGCCACAATCAACTGTAAAAACTTCTTTTCCATCCGTTCCATTAACGAAAAGTTGACAAATAAGAATGCACAGAATTTTACTGCTTCTTAACTATGGTCTCAACTGGCAAGAGTGACCATCAAAACAATGGTATAGTCAAACAACTCATTTCATTCAGCTGGATTGTTTGTCCGGTTTGTCATCAAAGAGTTACTAAAGTTTATACTTGGTTTTTACTGGCTTATTTTCCTTTGTAAATATGTTGCTCAACTATTAAATAAATATTCATGTTCTGACTCTAAATAATTCATACTGCGATATATATGACAATAGGTATGTTAAATAAATGAACTATTGAATTATAAAGTGAAAAGGAGATATGAGACGATATTGTATTTTGACAGCTCAATGTAAAACCTAAAGATTTTGAGCTATATGCATTCATCCAGGTATCATTTGGAGAAGAGGCAAGAAGGCAAGGACATAATTTTCGAATAGGAAGCAACAAACAAAGCAAACTTTTCACAATGAGTCAAGTAGACTGATTGTGAGTAGAGTTGAATTAAATTGAATTATTACGAGAAGGTACGAAGTGACCCAGCACTCGAGCAAACAGTTATATAAACTCGACCTTTATGCACATATGGATTACAGGTAAAAACTTCATGTGTTCCCTTGTACATTATGCATGTAGTCGACCAGGTGAGATACAAAGGAAAGTAGGAAGGTTGATTTGAATAGCTGTTCCTTCTTGTTTAACCATTTCTTTGAAAGTAAGTAGAAACGACTTACAAGAGAGTGGGAGAAATGCTTTGCTGATCACGTTAAGAAGAGTTATAGCGGCACAACATTCGGGAGATTGTTATGTGAGCATATAAGGAAAGGTGAAAGCATTTCGTGTTGTATAACGTAGAATTATATGACGTAGCATTGCCATATATATTCAAAAAAGACAACAGATGAGAATACCAAGAATATATAAAAGTAATGTCGACTTTAGCTTTAGGCTTGACAAGTTTTGAGTTTCTTGCAGCACCATACAAGCAGGAAGGGAGGAAAAGCGAGGAAATTCAGGATATGAAAACGAGACTTTTTCATTTCAAAGTCAATAGAAAGTCAAGTGAAGTGACATTTCTATTTCTATGGTCTTTTTCTACAAACACATGAACGACAAATGTTTGCTCATATATGCACACAAACAGACTTTGGCCATATCTTTGAACTTCCCAACGAGAACCGTAAATACAGATGAAATCACATCCTTCACGGTTTTAAACTACTACTTGTTGTGGATTTTCCAAGAAGCGAAATACTAACAAACCGTTTGTTCTTCGTTCTGAGAAGGCTGGCTAATACATACTTTAAACCTATTGATACGCTAGAGTATGAAATCATAGATTTTCGAATTGAGGAAATCATTAGCACAGCTCAGGAAAAGTACGATGATTGCTCAGTGGAAATGCATTAAAACATGAGATGATAAGGACGACTGATGATATTACATTTTACATTTCTTTGATCTTGGAAAAATTATATGGAATTGTTTCGCTCATTTTACTTTCTAACCGATTTAGCATGAAAGATTTGGCGAGCATATCTTTAATATTGGATAAACTCAGCATGAGGGAAGCAATATTGCGTAATTTATTAACTGATGGGAAACGCCTAGACATTTTTATCAATAAAAGACTAGCAAAAAGTTCAGCAACTTCTCGCATAGATTCATGAAGGTGGTGAAACTTATTTATTGTTAAATGTTGTGTGTTTATTTTGCCTCTTGACTCTACTTTCTCCAACTATTTCTGCTCCCCACTTATTTTATGACTAACTCCCGAGGGGCCGCATATGTTTGTGAATTATCAATGTACCAGTGTAGCAGAACACCTCTAATGTAGCAAACACATTATATGGCGATCTGTCAAGCAACATAACCTGTACTGCTCAGTGGGTGGCTCTCGCTCACATCTATATCAGTTCAATACTGTAATAATACGTAATACTGTTGCGCAGAGTCTAGCATATGAAACAAAGATGAAAACAGGCTAATAGCCACAAGAGTTATGTTATCGAAAAGATGCACAAGAATCGTATGATCGACCAGGTTATATGTATACGATATCAAAACGTAGTAAATGTAGGTGGTTAGTTGATAAATTCTTGATAAATATCAGACGCCTTGCTGCCAAAAGATACGATGATGAAGTTGAACCCGTAAAAATACTGTTTTTGAAGAGACGGAAAGTATAGGTTACATGAAGCAGTTTAGCAATTGATTTCAGCCAAGCATCCATCCATCACACCTGGATAGATACCAATAGTTTTGACTTGTACGAATTCCCATCAATAACGTAATATGTAAAGTATGCCTATACGGGCTTACATGCACATTCGTTAGGTAAATATAAAACTATTTTGGCCATTAGAAGCATACCGACTTGTACAAAGGAAGAAACGAATGTTTTGATGTTGCCCCAGTCTATTCATTTGATATGATAACATTAGCATTCAGTGTTTTTAGTCTGGAAAAGCAAAGGGTATAAATAAAGGCTTATCTTTTATGTATCTCTTAACGTTTCATTCATGATAATAACATGTCGCTATTGAAATGTAGAAATACTGGTGTAGCTTTCCTTCAAAATTTACTATGCTTACTTCAAGCAAGAACAAAGGAAAGGACTTACTAAAGCTTAGGAACCAAATTGAAACCAAACGGCAAACACGTTATAGTAGAAACATTTTGGAGTAACATCTTCATTTACGTCACTTGGATTAAAAATAGGGGGATTAAATTAGGGTTGAATAATAACTAAAATTGAAGGCAGGTGTTTTTGTGAAATATACATTACTAGCATTCACGTGAGTCATGTTCTTGATGAATTTAAATCAGGAAAACGCTAGCAAAATTGCAAAGGAAAAAACTATAGTAGATAGCTTTTGTGAGCCGTGGTTTAGTATAAATTATCTATGTTTACTTTACTGTAAAAAGTTCTCGCATCTTCGATGTTGGAACATATGAAAAATACGTGATTAAAAATCACTTTTATCACAAGTATCAAAAACTATACTTTAGTAGAAAAAAAACATACAACTTACTTTTCCCACTGAAAAATCTCGAAAAAATCAACCTTTCCCCCAGAAGGTGATGGAATCATTATGACTGAAACTACTCACAGGCCAGCTGCTTTAGATTGCTTTTCGAATTGTATTATTTTATCCCTTGTCGGGTATTATATTGCTTGACACAACGTTCACTTAGATCTTTATGGTATTCTTGTCACACATTACACTTTCTCTGGCTTCACAGCGATGTAGATAAAACCGCGTGTAGAAATAATTGTATGAAAAATGGGATTTTCATCCTAAAATATGCTCTCATTTTTGGCTCTGGAGCTCAGCCAAAGCCAAACATGGTTCCCAAAAGAAAGGGAGACCATTTGTGGTGGAGGTAGTAGTTGTGCACAAACTCTTCTTCCATCTGAAAGGGCCACAACCATGATGATGATGTTTTTTTACAAACTACACAAACAGACGATTGACGATAACGGTCACATTCCCTCCTTTTTTCTTTTTTCACTCTCTTTCTCTTTTCTGTTGACTGCAGGTGCACTCAAAATGAAAACCAGTATGAATTCAGTGTTATGGTGTGTACTTTAAGAGATAAAATGAAGCCAAAATGATGTAGCATTTTATTCACTTTTCTTCATTCCATATGGGCAAAGTTTTCAGGCCGAAATTGGGGAATAATAACAGTATAATAATGGTAGTTATGGATGATGCGAAGTGGTAGACATAGCCGTACTTGATTGTGTACTAGTGAAAGTAATACACCCAGAATGATTCCATCCACCAGCTAAACTCGGTTTTCCAAACATGCTTGGTTAACCGTGGGAATGTGGAAAAGTGGTGAATCGTCTTGTAAATATATTGCAATAGTATTAATAGCAGTTAGTAGAGTCATATTACGTGTTGCGAGTGAAGAAAGCAGAAAATAATGGAATAATACGCTTTTACTCCAAATTCTCTTATGCCTTTACGTCTCCCACTCTACTTTTGACTTGACACCATCACTACTACTGCTGCTCCTTACAACAACAACTTTATTCCCCCCTATTTCTTCACTAACACACATTGGAGCATCGTGTGTGTTTGAGGGTCTGTGTTAGTACTGCACACCAAACTCGTATCTTCAAAACGCGGAAGACATGGTGGTGGCACACAAACGCAGACTACTACTGGCTATAATGCTAAAAATTTAGCTACATCTAGGAGCTCTTGGTGACGGTGGCTTTTCTCTCCAGTGCTGAAATTGGTGCTTGTGTGCTCCTCGTGTCCTACAGGCTTAAACCCGGCTGCTCCACGCTTTTACCTTACTTTCACTGCACAATACTTACTTACTGCTCCTTTTACCCTTTTTGTACATTATACTTGCTTCTGCTACTACTAACCTCGTCTAGTGCTTCCTTCCACTTTAACTACTGTCATATTATAATGTTGCTCGTATTACTAATACTGCACTTGGTCGTCGGTCCTTCTCACTGCTACTATCGCACAGTATTACACGGCTATTGAGAAAAACTGCACAACAACCAACTCTGTTGTTTACTCCTCTTCTGCCAAAGGAGAAAGGTGACTAAGAGCAGTCATCTCATAAAAAAATCTTCTACTCAATTTGATACGCAGCAGACAAAACAGCTAGGTATCAAATAAGCAGAGGGAGAGAGAGAAAGCTAAGCTAATGCTCCTTTTTCCTAGATAGCTTAAACGGTATTATGACAAAATTTTGAACATTTTCCAAACATCGTTTTTGGAGGAGCACGCATTATTAGGCCACCATCAAAGTTTAAAAGGCACTTTTTTGCAGAGTTCAGTTTAACCCGTGCTACACAGCTATTATGTCAAATTGAACAGGTGAAGGATGTATAAGTCAGCATTACTGGTTCATGTGTGTGTAAACCTTTTTGACATACACGTTATTGTTGTAATACATTTGTAATTCTGCTAAAAACTTTCACTTTCTTAGCGTGTGATCTAAAAAGAGAAAGTGTGTTTGAGTCCTTCTTTTCTGCGTAGTTTTTTTCCACTTTCATGTCAAAAGAAACGTAGCGTGAGAGAAAGAATAACATTTTATAGCCTTTCCACACACACAAGCACAGCAAAGCCACTTGAAATCACATTTGATTCCTTGTTCTCATCTTTTGGATCACTGTCTGACCAGCACTAAAGTAAGATTGCGGGGAAGGAAATGATGGGTTTCAACATGCAAGAAAACTTTTCTCTGAGAAGTTTGCCATGGAATGACTCAACACCGTATTTCTTTCCACTGTTTCCGTTCACTATTACATATTACAAAGAAAGTCTCCTACGTCTGGTCGACCCACTGACTGATATTTAGATAAAATGACGACATTATTATCGACGTTGTTCATGCATATTGGTTTTATAAGGTACATGCTGGCGTTGCTTACCCATAATAGAATGCAAATGTCAAGCTAAAACTACGACGTATAGCATTTCACTCCAATAATGTACAACTGGGGCTCAAAATACTTCTTGAAATCTATATAAAATTATACTTTCTCTTTAATATAATATTCAAACGTAATAACAGAAAGAATCGTAATAAGTACGCAATTGTTCCGCCCACCTCAGAAGTTAGTAAGGGTTTTCGACAGTAGCTGAGTAGCGGTTGTGACACGTCCCTGACATAAAGCACCTGAATCCGAAGTGGTTACCATACAAGTTAGACTTGGGGCAACGATTGAAAATTGAGAACTATAAATTTCATTGACGATAGGATTCTATTTTTAGCTACAAACAAAAAACTCCTGAAATTCGTAGTGGTTTAAAGATCAAACTAAGCATGTGTGCTTCACTATGTCATTCAGTGGATAAAACAACCTTTTGACTTTATTTCCTATTTCAGCTCTATGTGTTGATGAGCATCCTAACATGGATCACACATAAAATATTTATATGCGTGCGTACACTCAGGTATATAATCGCACACACTACATGGAGTCACGCAGCTCTTTTATTTAAGGGGCTTGATATCTTCAATTATACCAAAAACTAACGAAGAGACTTTACAAAGTTTCATTGAGCTCGTTAGAACCATTGTTCCTGCAAACAACTTCTTCCTTTGCGTACAAATAAGTTCAAATGAAATGAAGAGTTTTTAAGAGAAAGGGGTAAAAAATAAATAACTAGATCTAACTCATTAAATTGTAGTAAATAGAAGTGTCTAAACGTATATCCCCAGGTCTTTCACATTGACTTCATATAAAGGTATCCAGAAGCTTTAAAAAGTTGATAGTTGCTACCCGTACCCATTCGTATAGTAGGCATGCATGTTTAATGCTCATGAACGCAGTTCATAAGCCCGATTAGCCAATGGTGTATTGATTGCATAACTAACTAACTTATAGGGTTGCTAATGTATTCTGTCGACGAAGAAAGGAGGCAACTTATCCTCTGAAAAATTATGCTTTCTCTTACCCTTCCTTTATCTACTTTCGTATTTAAATATTATGATTGGGGATAGTGGTGTTGCAGGGGATAATGATGATTGTCCTTGTGGTGTATACATTTTTGTACTTTAGTTGTACTTTTTGTACAATTGAGACAAAAAAAAGTTGTTCAACAACACGGTTCGATTCACGTTGAGCTGCAATCAAATATTAATGCCGACAGGCAAAACCCCTCTCGCTTTTATGCTAAGTTCCCCATGTTTTAACTAAAATAGCTCTCTTGGAATAAATAAATGGGGATGGCTGTGGGAGGAGAGGTTTTAATTGGAGAGAGGAAAGAATTGGCACGGCATATGGTAACTTGAGTGTTTGCATTATATATGTATATAAAATGCATTTACCATAAACACAATCGACTACATTGAGCGGGTATGCTAAGTTAGAAAAATAAGTTTCGCCCATTGGAATGCGAATAATATGGTAATTCTCTTTATAAATAGGCGGAAAGCAAGATCGTTATAATACATTTAAGGCCGTATAATACGAACCGACATAGGGAGAATTTCCAATTAATTTGTACTCAAATTGGAGTAGTATTTTAAAACGTTGAGGACTAAGTTCTTTGAATTAGATACTTATCGAAAGAACACAGTAAAATTTTTTTGAAATTTGCTTTCCAATTTTAAATTAAATTAAAAATAAAATTAGTGCACAGTTATATTCACGGGCAAAATTCTTGGTATACCATCAAAAGGTTTACCTGCTGCACAACTAAACAGTATTTATGTTTCCTAAACCCGGTCTGAAACGAAGAAACAGCCTTCTGGGCATTTAGCGAACTCAGCTCAGCTTAATGTTGGAAGTGTCATATTATGAAGTATTTAGAATACAGAAATAAGACGATGGAAGGATGTGGAAGTAGCGACGGGGAATGTTTCTGATCACTTTACGTCACAAATGAAACCTTAAAGGAAGGAATACAGCTTATTGCAACTACTACCAAAATTACTGTGGTGGGCGTACCAGTTTTTTCATGGAATCTAATATAATTCTTTTCACTTTCTCTTTTGTTTGTCTTTCGGTCTTGCTTCCGTCTACTTTCTTCTAAAACAAGCTAACTTGTTCGTTCGCTTCCTCATTAAAATAATTACGTGTATGTATGTATGTACTAAAGAAGCAAACTTTTTTTTGGTTTGATGATGGAAAGTAATGCAATAGTTTTGCACACTAGAATAATAATTAGCAATTAGTATGCCTAAATTATAAGTCTCCCTTTCCTTACTATCACAAAATTAAAAATTAAAGTGTAATGTTTCGGAATGTATGTTTTTGGAAATCTGTTATATATTCAGTAAACTTAATCGATAGTTTTGTCCAAGCACTCTTTGCCATTGGTATTGCAAAAGCTTTTGGCTCCTATTTCCCCATGCTGCTTTGTAAAACGAAGCAATTTCTATGCGACACATGGACAATTGCTTGTGTGAAACGTACTGAAGCACTTTTACGGCTGTCGTGAACAAGATGACAATACTAAATTATTGTAGTGGTGATAGTAGTGATGATGTGATGTCTAGATTGCAACTGGAGAAAAGAAGAATTTTGTATAACTGAATAGTGCATCTGCCTTATTCTTTTCCCTTTCCCTCTCTATCTTCTTCGTTCCACTTAGGCTTTCTCTAGCTTTTCAACAGAATCATTTCGTATCGTCCTCAAATAGCATGAACGACTGTGCTGCCCTTTTTCCCAATAAGATTTATCATTCCATATCTCATTCAGTAAATTTTTCTGCACACTTGAGGGAATACAGATAATTCGAAATCGGCTACGTCTCGATAAAAACACTTTCTTCTTTCGTAACCACATCAGATCTTTCATGGACAAAATCATGAATCTCAATCTATGTAGCCGCAATATTGATGATATAGTGATGATGACGGTGTAGAGGTAAAAAAGTGTATTCCGTCGAGAACATGGATAAAGTGAGCTTAACTAGTCGGACGCCACTTTTCCGCTATAAGCTTTTCCGCTTTTTTTCTTGAAATATGCACACGCGAACATCGAACAAATGTAAAAGCACGATGTTGAAGCTGTCGAATTATACGAGCAGGGTACTCCAAAAAGGTTCAATTCGTTTAACCCACGGAACGTAGTATGCTTACCACCCCTTTGTTGATTTAGTGCTATACAAACTCATACGGATTTGTTTTCCCTTTCCGTCTCCGATGTAAGCTTACTTTTATTTACTGACAGACATGCTCTTATAGTCATGAACTCAAGATATGGACCATGTACACCAGTTACTTCACTTCGTTACCGTTAATGCCACATATATATTCTATAGGGAGAGCAATATTATGAGAGTGCTTTTCATTCGTTTCACTAATACCTTAAAATGATGATAGTTTTTTGAGGTTGAAAGTATTTACAGCGATGGTTAAGCCGCCCACTATAGTGCGTTGCCTGTCTAAATATTGACTTTGAGAAAGTCAAACCTGAAAGAAACTAGAAAGACACGAGATGTAATTCTTACTTAAGATTGAGAGAGGTGAATAACGATGATGCAACGACTAAAACTAAAGATATTTTGGGAAACGGGAATTTTGTAGTAATTAGTTCACAGAGTTGTGCAGACATAAACTTGCCCTATTTCGTTGATTGATGACCTTATAATGCCAGTAATTAAACAGATATCTAATGCAATCCTTGTTTCAGTTTTAAGAGATTGCAGTATTTTAAGCTCCATGTGGTAGTTCTTGAGTGATTTAGCTGCACAAGACATTACAAATTTTGAGACAAATGAGATAAGTAATGTAGTATTTTCTCGTAAATGCTAAATAAACTGCTAGATAAGGTATAAGCTGAATACATTTATACATGGTTGGAGCCGGCATTTTAAATTCTTGTATAAAAGCATGGTTTTACCCTCTATTAATAATAAATTCCCTAGCTTGAACTTGCAACGTTTTCATTTTTACTGAATGAATAATCTAAGGCTAGATTTTGTGTCATGGAACTTAATGCATAAAACTATCCCTGTCTCAGGGGTTCTTACTGAGAGAGGAAAATGAAAACAGTACTGCTAAAAGAGAGATCCCTGAAGATAGCTTGATTTCTGCACTCCTTCCTCTTAGCTGATTCTACAACGTAAGAGAAATTACTACTTTGATTAATTCATAAGGTGCAAAGGAAGTATTTCTTCTTAACTATCAAACTAGGTATATGTTAAATATTTCGTTTTGACTGTACGATTCTCTCATCTCCAAAGTATATAAATTAAAACCTCACATTACTTAAGACCTTTTTTAATCGGGAAAATTTCAATGTACTGCTGAATCTACAAAAACTTAATTTTGCTATTTCTTTATTCTTGAGAAAGTTTGCTTTTCGTCATAATATTCTTCTTTTGAAAGTTCATCAAAACACGCACTTTCACTACCAAAATATCAAAGAGAAATGCACTCAAGTCAAGAACGTTGACAATGCGAGAGGCCGTCAGAACCAGCTTTTAAAGAAAATAACTAGTTTGTCCTTCAGGCTTTAGTGTAATAGTATCTAACTAGCAAAACAATTTGAACAGGTGATAAGATAAAATGCATTTAAGAAAATATTTAGTCGCATTCAAAGAAAATGAACAATGTATGATATATTAGAACAAGTTACTTCGACATGCCACGGATGAACAGAGTTTTCACAAATAATGATATGGTGGAATGAGCATTGCAAATTTGTGAACTTCTCTTCATGTATTATCCCATCTGCCTAATAAAAACGAAGGGTGGAGAAAGTAAGAAAGTGAAAAATGGAGTAGCAAAAAAACAAATCTCCGTTCTACGGTGTGTTATCTCATTTTCAGTTGACTGTTCCCCTTGTCTACCTGCCAGAATAAGAACTCTTGTTTTATATGAGCATGCAAATGTGTAAATTCATGTAAGCATATATACCGTGTATACATATTTAAATAGTAATACAAAAAAGAGCATAAAATTGGTATTTGTTCTGACAGTGGTGAAGTGGATATTTTGTTTTAGAGAAAAACTTTAATGCTGAGACACTGGCACGTTTGTCCCTATGCAAAATGGGAAAGCGAGGAGAAAGCGGCACTTTCCCCCGTATGCTTATAGATCTCTTATGTGATCAGACAGATACAAGGACAATCGTGACGTTTTAAATGCACTATCCACGTCTAGCTCATTTCTTCTCTTTTCCTTCTAATTTACTTCTCTCTGGCAAAGCTAAAGTTGGCTATATAGAGTGATGGCGTGTGAGTAAACTAAGTTTACACCTAAGAGCCCAACCTGCGTAAAATGCTACCTTTTATACCTCGGGTTTTCAAGCTTTCTATTAGATTCACTCTTACCTTTCAGATGCTCACCTTTTCTCGCATCATCGTGCCTTATCGCTTACCAGTCTTAACTCTGGAAATCTGCTTGGATTTTTATACAGACATGTTTTTGCATATACGAAGCCAAATGCTGGATTAGTACTTTTACTAACTTTCTTGTATAAAAGTGGATTATCTAGCAATCATGTCCTGGCCGTATTTTTGCTCATGCATTTATGTATGTATGTAAATATATATGTTTGTAGTAATATGTAACTAATACATATAAACACATCTTCTTCAATAGCAAAACCCACTTTCATAACAACATCTCTTTTATTTTTCAGTCAAAATGAATGAAAGCTTTCAGAAGAACTGCCAATCAAGCGTTTTTACAGTTTGTACACAACCAATCAATCAGACAAGCCCACTCGAAAGCTTTACCAGTTCGATTTTCCATACTACAAAAACATTTGTAAAAATTTACTTGCATTTACTATTTTGTATTTTAATGCTATCCACTTTTACATACTATAAAGCAGAAAAAGCCTTTTAATCCCATTACTATGCGCTTCCCTTACTGAAGCCCACTAACAGTATTACGATTATGCACTTTATTTGGCGTTTACAGAATCCATATAGCGGCTTAATGGTGGTTTTAGAGATTATCGCCTTACAAATTGCAGCAGTAAGCTGTGTTTCCTACGATAGTTAACCAATTGAACCTATTCTTATAAATTATTTTAGGAGTAAGCAAGTTGTCAATATTACAGGAGAGAACAATGAGAACGATTAACATCGGACTGCAGTCACAAAGAGAAAATAATTATTTTTTTGCTGACACAAATGTTTTCCATGTTCAATAAATTTTCTCTTTCGTTGCTCAAGGTAGTTTTTACAATGAAGCTTAAATCAACGTGTGAAATGTAAAAGCTTTGTAAAAAAAATTACAAGCATTTTGGAAGTCGTAGAAGAATGAGTATCGCATGCACACCTCCATTCATACATACCAACCGTTGTCTGTTTGGGTCCTTTTTTACCACGACATTGAGTACACATTGTTTTCTGATAAAAATGCAAATTGTTATTGAGAACTAAAACTTGCTGCTTGTTTGGAGAACCACGAGAAATGAGATTTTTAGTTTGACAATGTTTTACATGGTTGCTTCCCTATATGCCTGTTTTTTCTGATGTTCTAATGTTGTGGTAGGATTATGCAAATAATTTAAATCAAGGGAATGTGTAAAAAATACAGCTACAGCTATCTTGTCATACGCCTTTGTGTAAACAAGCACATCTACATATTTACGATGGAGGTTATCTGTGTCCCGTGCCTTTCTACTACCGTTATCGCAATATTTATTGTGACACGTAGTAGCACTATGGTCGTGTGCGACATGAACTGGTGAAAGAATACATACCGTCTTATAAAGAAACGCTATTCAAGTTGCAATCTGTAGGGAAAATTCGGAAAAATGAAAATTTCATTTTACTTCTACTCCATCAAGTAAACAAGAAAAAATTACATGGTTTTTCAAGGACCCGGAAACAAGTTTCAAAGAATCCTCCTTTATTTGCATTTTGACTTGATGAATAAATTACTCGTTACTACACTAGAAAACTTTCAACATGTCCTTAGGAATCACAAGACTTGTTTGACAACATTAATGAAGTCTTGTACATATGTACACATTTTTCCAATATTATCAAGTATCACTAATTGCATAACAAATGTTTTGCGCTTTTTTGACACTGATATTAGAAGGAATATACTGTTAACTGTAATGATACTTCTCTGTTGTGGTAATTAACATTGAAATAAAAACAAAACTCATGAGCAAAAAGTTAAAACAACTGACGAGCTATTATAAATCTTACTCTTCACTTTATTGTCAATGTCAATGGCTTCTTGAATAACAATTCTCATTACATCATTAGAAAATAAAAAGGTTTTCTTCTCATGTGGAACTACTTCCAAACTAAACTTGAGCAAGTACAAAACTCCTTGAAGAAGACAATGACAAAACCACAACAGAGTCTTTTACTGATATTTAATTACGCATCAAGTGGAGATGAAGTACTCTTTCTTCTTCTTGTGCTTCAGCACCAATAATAAAATAGACGTGACTTTAGGAGAAAATTTTGAAAATGTGGTGTAATGACGGGAGGAGGAAATCATTGGAAAATTCAGCTAAAGGTTAAAAAGACAGAAGAGAAAGTAAAGATAAGTCTCAATACTAATGACAATGTTTGTATAAAAGGGGAAGCACTAAAAATGGCGCAAAAAAAGATATGGTCGGAAATAAAGCTAAGGAGTCGTCAGGATACAAAGGTCATCGTCATTCTGAATCCCTTCTGCGATTCTTTACATTTCCCTCTACGCTCGTTTTCCCAAGATTACGATAATGACTTCACGCGGCCCACCCATCGTTACAGTAATCACCATTTTTCTTCTATAATTTTTGTCTTCCATCTGAATCCCTTCTGCGATTCTTTACATTTCCCTCTACGCTCGTTTTCCCAAGATTACGATAATGACTTCACGCGGCCCACCCATCGTTACAGTAATCACCATTTTTCTTCTAGAATTTTTTGTCTTCCTCGAAAGTAGTTTGCAGGGTGGAAATGGTTTACAAATCTTCGTGCTTTAAGGAAATTTTTTGTCTATATTATAAAATGTGTAGATAAAGTAAGAATATATTATATAATAGTCCTAAGTTTCAGCCCCCTTTCCCATGAAAAGCGCTATGGATAAAAGTTTTGGCCTCAAGCCGATTCTGTTATGTCTGTGACCATCGGCGTTTTAGATATAAAACTGCTTTACAAAAGTTGTTTGCAAATAGAAAATATGCATGCTATTGTATTATACAAAAAGTTCGACAAGAAACATGACCTCTTTTGCTGAGTTGACAAAAATAGCATAAATTAATGAGCCTCTTGATACCTCAAAATTTTATTATAAAATACCAATTACCAATCCTTTGTCGCTACAGGGAAACCTTTCTGTCTTTCACAGTTAGTATACAAATGGACACCACTACATACATTTGAGGAGAATGTCTCGTCATAAATTGCAATGTTCTACTACTTTATCATTTATATTTTGCCCAGTGTCTTCCTGTTTATAATATTCCTAGACTGAATAACGCTGTTGCGTAATACACTACATAGTTTGCATTCCTTCCATTGTAAGAACTGACTGGACCTGCAAATGCAAGGAGAAATATGAAGCTGACTTCAGTTATTATATTTTAGTACATCTGTTGAGCTATCATAAATATTATATATTTTATGATAATACAAATACCTTTTGCTTCTTACAGCATTCAAAATTTAATGACTGGCTGTAATGTTTTTTCTCTGACCTACTTTGAAGAGGTAACCAAAATACGAACCCGTTTTCAACGTGTTTTTCGTGGTATTCGGATACCTAACGTTCACAACTTACAGAGATGATAGCTAATTACAGTAATGCATCGAGTAATCTGATCTCATAACCTTTCAACGTACAATGCTACTGAGAAAACACGAGGAAAGCATCGTATAAAGGAAACATACAGTAAAACTGGAGGTTTATAGCATAAAGAAAGCCAAATAACATAAGTAGACTCACACAGGTACCTGGAAAGTAGCCTGATAACCTGTGTTTTGGGGATGAATTACACAAAGAAACGTAATGGTAATGATGATAGTGGTCGCACTAATAGTAAAACACAAAACAACGAGAAAGCCGAAGATATTTAATATTGGGAAGTACATGTTTTCTTATTGTGGTAAGGATATACGGACATAGTTTGTTTTGGTATAGGAAAACAATGGGATCAAATGATTAAAAAGAAGGCTGACGTTGGACCCAAAAGGAAATGTAAGAAAACTTATTAACAAAGCACTAACAAAATCCTGTGTGGGTATGGATAATGTATATACAGTAAACATAACAAGCATTAATAAAATAATGACGATGATTCGAGGAAACAAAGTTCGATCAAGTAGTACAAAGGAAGCAAGATGTTTCTTGAATAACGGAAGAGTAGTCGTAATGTTGAGAAAGCATTGAGTGCAATTAAATAAAAGAGAAACGCTAAAATAGAAAAATACTGTGTACACTGTAATATGCTCCTGCCTAACAAAAAGTAGGTATGACTAATTAAAAATCATGATGATACGTCATTGGTGGTGGAAAACTTCATATACCCATGTCGATGTCTGCTGAGCATACTATATTTATAAGCTACCCTTTTGTACATATGGCGAAATGCACAAAGTAAGTCATGACTATGTTCTTTTTACTTGGTGCTTGTATATAAGTGCGCTATTGCAAAAAATAAATTTTCTAGCTAGATACTTAATCAGGGCCCAATAGTTCTTTGATTGCACTATCAGTAGAATTTATCAATGAAGAGAGAATATCGGTATTTCTTAAAAAATGATTATGGTGCATATGGTATGTATATGCCTAATAAATACATGGTCATTCACATGAAAAATATGATTGAGCCAAGTGAACAACAGGTATTTGCTAGCATTGCGCATTTGGCAATAAGCTGTTGTGCTGCAAGGTGAAAGCAGAAAAAGTCTTATCTTTGTAATCTCCACACAACACTACGGCTACCAGCAACAATCTGCTAGAATAATATATTGTCTCTTTTCAGAGATCGGGGAACTAATTCTACTTACCTTACCTAGTGTGTAACCTAAGACCAGTTTATTACAGACAACCACATGCAGAAATGTACATACATATTAGCTTCATCCTTGCTCTTTCGAACAAGCTTGTTGGTTACCGTACGTGAAGTAATGTTGGTTTCCCCATTTCATTTTCCTTTGTTTCTTCGCCTCATTGTCGTTATTATTACATGGAACACAAAACGGTTTTAGAGCTCCATTACACGAGCAGATTAATGCACCTGGTGCATGATATCCCATTAGACTTAAGACTTCTCTCCTCATGCTCATAAATATAAATAAAATACAGCACAAACAAAATGCTATACGTGTACCTATTTGATAAAAAAACATAGTTATAAAATCAACATGCATTCCATAGCATACATTATGAACATATGTTTGTATCAGAGTCTATTCTTTCTGCCTTTCTTTTAGTATACTTGCAACGCATACAGTACATGTGCTTCAAGAGTCATTTTGCATTCATTTCTTGTGTGTTACAATATTTTTAAGAAAAATACGTTTTAATACATCACATGGATTATCTTTTCTCTCCATATAGCATGTTTTGATAGGGCAGACTGCCAATGTTTGACAGACGAATGTTTATTGCTCGTTAATGTCAGTAGAAAAAGAGGCTAAACATGGGCATCTTTGCGAGGATAGAAAGAGAAAGCAGTACTTCAACTCAACGAATTCACTTTTTACCGCTACTCCAAACTTAGTGGCCGCTGTTCTCATTATTACAATAAGTCATTGTGAACTCCTCCACTTAGCATTGTGTTCTGCCCTCTTTCCCCCCTAAAAGCCAGAGTGAAATGAAGAACATCCTATTTTCTATTATTTCTTTCCTGTATTGTGATTAAATACATAGAAGAACTGCGAGAATGTGATGTATGATACTGCTAGATAAAAATAGATGGACTTCCATCATATTACATTCGTATGAGTGAATACACTCTTCTTTATAAATCTCG
>JAHZNG010000292.1:0-28417 GCA_027744375.1 Orchesellides sinensis
GTGTTCTCTCTATGCCTGCGGTTCTGCTACTTTATTCAATGTCTTACATGTGTATCGTCATATAGGCATCTTTACATGTACATATTAAAGCTTAAACGTCCTAACGGACAATAAATATTATTCATATTAACTTATATTATCCAAATTAGCTTATGATATTAACCAAATATCCCCTTGGTGGTCCATACCACCACAAATAAGAATGAAATAGTGTCATTTCCAACTGGAAAGCAGTCTTTAACAAATGTTTTTAGTTTAATGAGCTTTGTTTGAGATATCTACGTGATCATAGTTATAATAGTTTCATGAAATAAGTTTTTCTATATATAATTTTTATCACCTAACAAGAATATGCTTAAATCACGTCAAAAAAACAATTAAAATTACAGTCATATTATCTTTACTTGTAGTATCATATGTGATTTTTCCTTTTTAAATGGTACACGCATTATAGTTAGAAATGTCCGATACAGAAATGGAATAAATATATAGCCTTAGTTTTGAACACGCAGTGTTGATTGAGCTAAGTAAGTTTATATGCGCTATTCTACAAAAATGCTCTTTCAAAAATGTAACAAGGTGCACATTGTCAATAAGTATGTACTTTCACTCGTATTTTATGTGGTTTTGAGAACGGTCCTTGAATGTAAACGTTCGTGACGTGTCACCAACCGTTAAAATGACACACTGTAAGAGAGTTGATGATACCAGAAATAAATTTTCATTACGCTAAATATGCACTGCCTCATGATAGCTATTATTCCTTTGGAAATCTTCTCTCAGATGAATTCGGTACATTTTGATTAGATGTTTTTCACTCTTTTCAAAGAAGTGAAAGCTTTTGACGCAAATACGCTACAATTTATAAATGACCATTGAATTTTCATCCACAGAATTATCGGGTTACCGAGATTTGATAAAATCATGACCTAAATTGGAATTCCATGTTTGAATTTCCAGCAAATGATAACATTTCGAACATAAGTGAGCACGTATGTATGCATGAGTGAATGCATAGTATAGTATACATTATTTTGAAAATCCTTCACATACGCCATAATAAATACATTGTGCAAGCCAAAACGCTTTTCAACATCCATGATGTGATGCTTTATATATAACCCGTTCAATTCCCCAATTGTACAACTCTCGTGGAGAAAGTGCCCTTGAGCACTCTACAAGTGTCACTGAACTTCCAAGAACAAATAGACAATGCAGTAGCAAACAAAATCAAATATGCTTTTTGCCAATCACGCAACCATAATCAGCCCTTACATATTTTATTATGCATCCATCAAATAAGGAAGAATGCCACGAAATTAAAAATTGAATAAAAATTTATATTTTATGCAAGAACCTAAGCCACAAACTATACAGATTAAATGTAGACTCAAAACAGAAAGTCAAACAATGTTGAGGTAATCTTTGGAGTAAAATCTTTTACAAAGTTGTAATACTAGTTTACTTTAACCCTTCATCGAATAATTAAGAAGGATCTGCCGTCTTACTTCTATTTTAAGCGTCACATGTAAACACAAATACGGTTAATATACATACCTATTGTCAATACCAAGCATCACACCCCCTTTCACTTTCTTATTTCAACGTTGCATGCTAAAGTTGCAGTATTAGTCTCTGAGGATTACTTACAATGTCATCACTGCTGTCGTGTTAGTCTCTCTCTCTGTTTTTTATTGCCGAAATACTAGTTGTATTACCATACCTACTAAAATAGTTAATTAGTGAGTATGAAAGAAGAACTGAAAGGCATCTCCCTGTCTCCCTCTCTCAAATGCTAAGGTCGTCGTCAACTTGACTTATGACTTGTCTTGTGGTCTGAAGTATTAAAAGGCGACAGTGAGCGTAATGGTGAATGATGCGATATGCGTATAACCGTGAGGATTCTACACAATATAAGCTCCTATTTCGCTTCAACATCATCCTACACTTTTCCATTATGATTGTACAAGTCTCCATCATCATCCCAACTTTCAACAACATAACCACACACATATTCTTACAATGAACAGCATTTATTATTACAACTGGCACGCCAGAACTAGAGGCAGACATTCTAATTAGTTTATAATCTTCTTCTTCTCTTCACCTCCAAAATCCACAACTGTCTCTCTCTCTCTCTATCTACTCCCTTTCTTTCCACTACTGCTATTTCCCATCAAGCAAACGTGTAATACTATATAACACACCATGTATTATTATATCTACACATTTGAATTGATCCAATTCAACAGGCAATCGCAAAAGGTAATCATCAACATGATCATGATCATCATCATTCGCGTAAATTTGTACAATTCATGCAGTTGTTCGTTCATCTATGTTATGTTACACAAACACTTTTGGCTGACACTTTTGTTCCAGGAGAAGCTGTCGGCTTTAGTCGCATCTTTGTGTCTTTTCTAAAAGGAAAAGGCAAATCGTGATTCACATGGGAAGAGGATTCACAGAAAAGAGGAATAAGTGTGCATGTATAGAATGACTTAAAGTTAAGGTGGCTCTTGGATGGAGATGATGATGATAAAGACAACGGCGATGTTTTTCCTAGCTGGTGTAGTTATTAAGTGATTACAGAGAAGAGCAAGTAAACCATGCAGAAGTTTACGGTGTAATGTAATTACTACTCATTTTACTATACACAGTCATGGAAACATGTGTAATTTTAGCATTCTCTATTATAGCGAGAGAAGCAAGAAGCACTTTGTGTAGGTATGTTCATGTTCATCGACATCTACTTTGCAAATACTTGGACAAAGTGTTCTAGCATACAATTCCGGTTGTGACAGGGAAACTGTGTAAATGCTGGCTGCTTGTTTTATTGATAACTGGCTGAACTATAAATGCTTCTGGATTCGAGTGCCTTAAATAAAGTGTGATCTTTGTAAAGGTTTATTATGGGCGGGTGGATTATAACAACAGTAATATTATGACTGATGATTGATTTGACGAAATAGTAAGCAAATCAGTATAATTGTAAGTTTGTTCTAATACATGGGGAATAATTTTCAAATCCCTCCTTTCACAACCTAGTTTAACTAGACTAAAGGCAAATGCTTTAATTACGGGGTATTTACATAATTTTTTAAATACAAATATTAAGTACTGCATAAAGAAGTAAAGATTTTGAATGGGAAAAAATCTTGATTTAAAAATGTTCAACTGAAGCAAAATGCATATACATAAAATACCTTCAAAACAGATTTAATAACATGACGTGTATAACACAAACAACGCTATAAAATATTTTAAGCCCCTCCGGTAACGTCTGCCTACGGTTGCAAAATAGATTCAAAACATCTCCACAGTCTATAAATAATTTAATAATCCATAGAGCAGTGGCAGTATGCAACCCATAAAAATTACGATTTATTTTCTTGAGAGTAGATTACGACTTTATTTGCTCAAGTAACTATTTTCTAGTCACTGCCAGAATATATTAATCCTCCATGCAACATCATGCAGTGAAGGACAGAGAGCGTAAGCGTAATGCTAAAAAATACTGTTATTTTTTTATTTACACCCAGCTTACACAATATAACAGCCATATTTGCTCACACACACATGACATGTGTCTGTATATTATCGTTTTTAGCACAGGTAATTATCTCTTTCCGTTCACAGGCATTCGTTTCGGATCAAGTTATCACCAGTTTATCCAGATTTGCTTGCAATAAGCAGCATCACCATTACAGCAGCTGGTTTGTACATTATGGATGTGAGGTCTAAGTTAAGATAAAGCTGACTTAATTTGCATCACTCACTGTTTTCTACATAAAAGAAGCAGTCAAACTTTAATATATTGACTACACGTATTATGTTTATAATAGATATGTACATATATGGCTCAAGTTCGATGTTTAAATGAAACGTGCACATTCATTATAATCAACATCACACGACAAATCACAAACTACCATTATTATCATAGTATCATGCAGGTGAGACATGTTCGCCCCGGTTCACGGCTATTCTCATATCCTATGACAGCAGGAAAGAGGAGCTTTTTTGTGACTAATCCGTTTTTTGCCTATTGGGTAGTAGTGTAAATGCATCTATCACATTGGTGACATTCTTGCGCAATCTTTAACTGGTCCCACTTCACTTGTTAACTCTATTTTTCTACAACTTTATCTCATCATGGATTATAATTCAACGTACTTTTAGTAAATGCATAGCCATACAACGTTTAAATCGCGTACTTTGTGGCAGGTGAATGCAGACCGGGAGAACAAAAAGAATTGACGTTTTGGTGACAATCGCCATGTCTAAATGAAATGTCAAGTTTGCGTTATATAAAGCAGAATAGGTTTAGCATTTAAATCTAAAAAAGGGTTATTTGTTAGGAATACACTCAGGCTTGTAACCTGTTGTGCACTACAGATGTTACGTATTTAAATAGTTATATACAGAGCAGTTCTTACCGGCGTTTGTAGGGTTTGATATAGCGTTACAATATATTTTGAAACTATTTTGCCTGGACACACAAAACCATCACAGACATCATATGATACCAGGGATGATAATGACATATTTTGATTTAGAGGAAAACATACACTTGTATTATAAATTACATTATGCTACCAATTAGATCTGGATTTTCCTCTGTGCAAATTTTACACATGATTCCTATACATTAATTGGTATAATTGGTTAAAATAGTGTTGTTCACATTGTGTTTTTATATGCTTTTATACACACATTGTGTGTTATGTCTGGAAAGACAACTAAAAAGAGATTTTAATGTATGATCTTTTTGTTGCCTTTCTCAATTTCTACCAAACAACCAACGAAAAAATATAATTAGACAGTTTTCCATGTTTAAAACATGAGCCCATATAAATTAGCTCTCATTCTTTAACATGTCTAATGTATTTGGTGGTACAACTAGGAAAAATATAGAAGTAAATATTTCACCTTGAGATCTAATTTGAGAGCGTTCACCTAAACACACCACACTATTACTACCATACGTGGTGGTTCATATAGGTATGCAAATAGTGCAGAACACATTACACTGTTAAAAAAAGAAATCTCATGGCAGAAGAGCATTATCATAAGATCATGACTAAAGCTGCGTTATACTTTATATGCACATGTTCATTGTACGTACTTTACTTTTTAGCAGAGTAATACGAGGATCATGCATGATTTATATTTTTCTTGTTTGTAATAAATAGCAATGATCACGCTCGCCTTTCTCCCATTCCTTTTTAGCTTTTCCATAAATACACCGAAATCATGGATATATAGCTAAAGTGAAAACAAAAGAGGAATCGGAAGATCTACCAGGCAAAGAGAAAAATAAAAAGTTTATCTCTTCTGTTGTAGGTATATGTTTTCACTAAACAACTCAGACACACTTAAACTTGTAAGGATCAAGGATGTATAATGTACAAAATTCATTACGTTTCGTTAAGCAATTTTGCTTACTTACCGGCTCAAGGTATGTGTTTTCACTAAACAACTCAGACACACTTAAACTTGTAAGGATCAAGGATGTATAATGTACAAAATTCATTACGTTTCGTTAAGCAATTTTGCTTACTTACCGGCTCAGCCACGACGACTGGTAGTAATCAGACTCAAGAGATTCTGTTTCATAGTTTCATTTGGCTAAAAAGCAAAATAGATTTTCTCCTTTAAAAACACTATATTGCCTACCTACACACAAGGTTTATGTACACATTAAAAGTACATATGGAGAAAGCACTTTTAATATGTATATGTATGGATCTAGGCTTATTGTGCGAAAAACGAGTTTTCAAATGCCATTTTTGCATCACACACATACATCAAAAGACTGTTGGAAAAGTGTGTATCTAGGCAATTCTCACCTACCAATCATTCCCTTATTATCTACATGTTTTTAGACATACTTGTTTCAGTAAAATGTACACTTTATTATTATTAAAAACTGTTGCTCGACTACTGTAAGTTAAAATCACGCATAGTATATACCTACGTTTATGTATCTCTTATTCTCCCGACATTCTGAAGTCAAAGAAATGGGAATTGAATTCAATGGGAAATCTTAAACAAAGTCATTTCAATCTGGTTAAGTATATTTACATCCCGAATGTAAACATGCATAGAAAAGTCTAATTTTTCAGTGTAAATGCTCGTTTTTAAAATTTCACTGTTGTCTCTGGAAATGCTGGTTACATTACTGGTGAAAACGTAAATTATAACATAAACTTGAGCAAGCCTACTTTACCTCAGCAAAAAATTAAACATTTGAAAAATTCTCTAGGATTTTCCCCAAATCAATTTTAGGTCGTTTTACATACTTTATAATATCAAAGGTTTCTCCCACGTTTTCACAGAAGTTTTTGCTCCCTAACATCATTGCAAAGCATATTGACTAAATGAGAAAATAAGAGTGAAAGTTAAAACTTATTTGTATTACTTATGAACAATATATAACAATAAAAATAACAGAATTTTTCGTTCGCTTGTATGTTTGCACGGAAAATGCTTTCATGTTTCTCTTTACATTGTACAAAAAATAACTAATGAAAATTACAATTGAAGAACTACATAGTAATACTGGATAATATGTTTATTTGAACAACTTCATTCGCCCCTTCTTTCACTCTACCGATTTCGCTTTCAATTATTTTATTGCTTTATCCTGAGATTATTCAAAGAATCTCAGCAAACAAGGCAAGAATGGTTTTGAATGGGGAAAAGTAGGTAAATACCGGTGTTACGATATAGCCTCATACATAATATTTAATTATATTATTAACCTGTGCTCTCTATAATCAACCATGCTTCATCGAGACATCCTAGAAAGCAAGAGGGGAAAACGGAGTCAAAGTGTAATTGGGAACTATGATCTATTCAATTTATCAATCAAGCGTGCTTATATACTTTCTCTATGTATACTTAATTTTATACGTCTGGTATCACTATTCAGTAGTATCTAAAACTGTGCTGTGTTGTGTGCTTTCACTCCTATATGGCTTCCAATTCCAATGTATCCTCTGCTTATGCTAGCGGATTAGCCATAGTGACTACACAGAACAAAAGGACAATTAGTCAGAGACTCCCCGAAATGATTTTGTTGGACTTAATGTGTGTCAGGACAGGATCTAATAATATAGTATTCAATATCAATTTGAATGAATGGTTCAGTAGCTTCTCCGAAAAACTGAGTTAAAGACAGATTAGTTTGGAATTAGCTATTGTTACTGTGTATGCAATATAATATATTGGGATATGAAAATAGCGTTCTTTTTATGTACACAAACTACAAACACGAGGGAAAGTGATCGGGAGTATAATAAAAATAACCTTTTCTTTTCAAGAGAAGCACACAAATAAAAATTCAAACAGGAAGAATAAACACAATACAGCCAAATTGGAATGAGACGTCGTGGAATGATGGGGAGAGATTACGTACATAACATGATATCGTAAGCTTACACCTAATAAATGGAGTGAAAAGAATCTACTTTCTTCTTTTTCATGAAAATGACAATTATATGGGAAAAATGAGGATATGATATGATGGTGAGATGTGTGTCAATACTGAAACGGTGGAATGTTTTTGTTGAGAGATGAGATGGGATATATTTTTGCAAAAAAAAAGTTAGACATTCCTTCAAAGGCTTTTATAATACTCCTACACACAATTCTCTGTTTTCTTCCATATCACTACACTTCCTCAGTTTAATAAGACGTAATAAAAAAGCTAAACTAATGTTTACTTTCTCTGGATGATTTTTTATAAGAAAGCGCAGCGCTGCTTGTTAATTCAAGCAAGTCGAAGTTGTATGCATTACATATACAGTACACAATACAAAATCCTACGTAGAAGGCATTATCTTACTTATAGGTGTACATACATCATTTTTGTTCTCGTTGGGAAATTCTTTTTGTAAATCTGTGTGTGTGTATTACGCACATAGTTTCGAATACATTGGGTTTGCCTAATCTCACCAAATTTTTTATCTAGGAGATGGAAAAGGAAGAAAGAGATCGGAAGTCACACTACATAAAATGCATGCTTCTTCTTTACTACATATCCTATGTAGGTGTACTTCCTTTTTTCTCTTCTGGAATCCTTCTGTTTTACAGCTGTTAAATGGTGATAAAATCTGCCGGCTATGTATTATTCACGTTTTGGAACAATACTGTCAAGATTTTACGCTTGAGCAAGGTTAAGCGAATTAATGAGGATAGTCAGGAGTCAGAAGAAACAAAATATAATCTTTAACAAGCGTATTTGTAAATTTTGGTTGTTTTTTATACGTAATGAAATCTGTCTTAGTGGCTCGTTTTGCTACAAGTAATTGCTAACTTTTTACAGAAATGCAGATATTCAATTACTGTCTCGTCACAGGGAACAGGCAACCTTTCTGGGTTGAATATACATACAAAACTTCAGATAGTTTGTAAGAGCCCCATCACATCCACACATAGTATGTATAATTTTTATGCAATCCGTATCCGATTTCAGACACTGATTACCAAACGCATTACTGTCAACAAGGCCATAGTCAGTTGAGAAATGTCTAGTTTTTGGTTTCGAATGGGAAAAACATCTTTTCCACTTAAGTAATTACATTATTATCCAAGAAAAACAAAGAAACATGTATAAATCTAACCTGAAACAAAATAAAAATACTGCGCATCTACATTCTTCACATTTTGGTTCGTGTTTGTGTGCGAGCAATGTCGACATTTCTTGGGATGAAAATTAAAACAGAATGCTTAGTAAATCATTGTTTTCTTCCGATTCTTCTCACCAAATTCTTTCTCATATGGACAAAAACTTTATGGGAAATGTTGAGTTCATTTGGTATGAGATGTTGTTGAAGCCATCAACAGAATGAAAATACAAAACAAAGATACTGACAACTCTTTAAATTGAGTGGGACTAAAAAAACCTAAACCGGTTCATTTACTGACGTGCTTCTTTTGAAAGGTGATGACGACATTTGCCATCATATTAAACTATTCACCGCCAAGTTTGCAGGTGACTTGGGTAACTGCAAATAGTAACATTAAGTATGGAATCCACATGTAGAAAAGAGAAAGCAAACGGAATGATGTACAAACTGCATGCATCTTCTACTCCCACTACTTCTCTTAAACAATGGGCTCGTAGGGCTGACAGGAAAACAACTCGGCATGCTCTTATCATGCCAATGTCAATAGTGTTTAATAGGCGTATCGTAAAAAATCATTGGGATTGACAACACCGTTAGTAGAGAAACCTCGAGTATTGCCTCAATCCCAATGATGATAGCGTGCTGCTTTTGTTGTTTTCACATTCTCTCTTTCTCCCTTTATACAGACACATGCCATAGGCTATGAAAGCATAGTATTATCATGTATGTGCTTTAGCTCTACCGATAAACTGCTTTCTGCAAGTAGAAACATGGGCGAAAAAGCTAACTGATCGGGACAGCCGGAGAGATCCACGCTTGACGTGTGTTTACTTTTTACTTTTATGGAAGCAAACAAGGATGATGAACAATACTTTTTAACATTTTTTGGTAATTTTTTGCATAGAAATAAGCCTTTAGGTTTAAATTTATGCACTTCAATAGGAAAACTTTCTAGTGAACATTTACATTGTACATAGTTGTAGCAACAGGTCTGTAAAAATATTTCTGTTTAAGTAAACTATTGATAAAATTGCACATGTTTCAATCTATTGTCTACTACCACAAAAAGTCTTGAATAAAAATGCATAGATTTTATGAGCTATTTTTCCTCGTGAGCAAAAGAACTTGATTAGATTATTGTGTTTGCTTTGCATTTACTGTCAAGTGTGTTTTATACTTTGGTTAGAAATTTTGTTTTGTATAAAACGGATAAAAATATTACTTGCTTACAGAAAAGTGGAGGATTGGACAGTAGAAAGAAGTAGAGCACTGAAACTTCCATACTTTGGTAAAAGGGAATATAACATGGGCTAGGGTAATTTTATGGTTTCTACTTGTTTGCACGTGGTAATATGCCTTATTATTAGACATGTCTGCACAAAGTGGGAATTTGCGAGACAAATAAAACTTTCTTTGGTTTTACGTAAGGGGAATCCAGCAGAGAAATTGGAAAGAAAGTTTGCAGACTGAAAATTAGGGTGGGCATTGTGTTTTTTACTTCTGTTGGAAAAATCGCAAGTCTGTATCTGTAATTATGTACCACTTCATGATCTATTTCTCATTATTTATTCATTCGCTAGATCCTTTCTCGTGCCCAGCTCGGAACTTGCATGCATAAACATTTTTACTTTATGGATACAGCCCAACAAGATCACAAACATACTACTTTTTTATAGTTTGCAAAGAAATCCCATTGTATTCTCTAGAAAGTTGTAAACAGGATATAAAATATTATTATGTGGATAGAGAAAGTCTTAGGTCATCGTGTCTAGTTTGGTGAGCTAGAAATTTCTTCAAAATCATATATTCTAATTTTCCCTTTACTTTTTGTTAATAAAACTTGACGTAAAGGAATAACCCGTAGGAAATGGTATAGGTATGGAATAAGCAAGGTGTTTTTTAACTACTATCATCTATTTGATATGTAAGAAGGGCTACTGCCAAGTTTGTTTAATTTAAAAAATCTTTCTAGTACAAAAATTAAAATGACGGACACTTTGATTTTGTGATTATTTTAATAAGTCTAACCAATGCAAACACAGTAGCTAATTTCACAATTTTTAAAGGTTCCAAAGCATCATGTGCAGTTTTATTATCCAGTCTAGTGATTAAAACTTAAAATGCTTAATCGATCTGGAAAACTCACTCTACTGTAATATTACACTAATCCATTCACCATTACTATTCCGTATATAGTTGCCATAAACATTATTGTTTTCCATTTCGCCAATTTCGTTTACCTCGTGGCATTCAATAGCTTCTCAGAGATATACAGTTAATGACAGTAATACGGCTTTTTACTCAGAAAGTTTTCGTCTGCAACATTACAACTTTAACCCACCCACAAGCATAACTTACATAATTACGTAGGTAATTTTCAGTATTCCAATTTGAATATTTATAAGGCAAGATGACAGGATTTCATAAAAAACGTGTGGCTATTTTTAGTACAGGTAACTTATTTATAGTCTATGTCATTTTTGTCTATAAGAAGTTTTTTATGAAAATTCCCTACCTAGTAAAATTAGGGCTTGTTCTAATTACCACGACGTCTGAAATTATTAACGATTAAAAAAACATGCTCCCAAGTGTAGTATTCAACACTGGAAAGGTAACGAAAATAGTGACATCAGACAATCGTTTTTACTAAAGCCCAACACGGATTTCAACTGGACACAATAATCATTACAACAACATAGTATAAAATACATAATAAGCTCTGTTCTTCCTCTTCTCCCATTTTTTACCCTAAATTGAATAATTGGCACTATGAGCAGTAGCAATCAGTTAGGAATAACAACAACGAGCAAATGTTTTAGAAACAATGGAGTTCAGTGTAATATAATATGTGATGACATGTACAAAATAGAAATAACAATTATGCATGTGCTTGTATTACGATCATTAGCAAACTACAATGATAATATATACAGACATAAAAGCACAAATTGTCTAGTTGCTTTTCCAAGACAGATACCGGTACTACGCTAAAAAAAATGTCGCTGTTTTTCGCCAATTTATGCGTTTTGTCTTTAGTTTAAAGCTGCCTTTACATTGTATTTCAGGTGACACCAGAGCTACCAACTCTTATTTACTAAAACATATGGATTATATATTCCAACTCGGCATCACAATGTAAAGTTTTACAAATAAGATACATATGCTGCATACAAATAAACTTTAATGAGTCATAATGACTACAGTAATTTTACTTTAAAGGGATTAGATCTTTTAGCTTGTTGGCACGTTCAACTGGAAGTAAAAGTTGGCCGGTAGGAAAAAACGGGGAAGGGAAGGAATACTAAACTGTTATTCTAGATTTTAGGATATGATGATGAATGGGAATACTTGAATTTTATATACAGTTCAACTTAATCATTGTTATATCCATCAGGGAGACAAATTTGTCCAGCTTTATTATGATTCTTTAGGGGGTCACATTGTAGCACACAAATTTCTTGAGGAGGATGTTGGAAAATTTAGATTACATGTTAAAAAGTCATGCATTTTACAATGTGAATAGGCACTCTGACTCAAAATATTTTTCAACTAAGATCAAGCAAAACATGTTTACGTTGTTTTACCGTATAGAAAACTTACATATTATATAACATTAGCGCTGTATTTTTATTTGAAAATAGAGGTATCATGCCTATTTGTCAAGTGAAGTTTCAAGTTCACTTAAGATGGTATAGCACGCTATGTCATGGCATGCGGAGGTCTCAAGTTCAACCAAGGATGGTGAGAACAATGGTATTTTTTATTTTTCATGATAACTTAAACGTTTGGTTAAATTTTTTGCTTGTGTTATGAACAAGAGGTCATCCAATCTTAATCTTATACTAAGCAATACTGATATTGATGGTGTTTTTGTGCCATTGTTTTTAAGCATCAATCAACTTTTTATTTAAAATCCAAGTATTTAGCTGTTCCAACAAAGAAACTGATTTAGACATTTTTAAAGGAAGTAATGCAAGAAATATTAATGAGCACGCAATTGGAGAATTGCAAAATAATTACTGAAGTGTGCATATTTATATTATATGATATGAGTGGAATACAAACAAGCGTCATTTACCAAAACGTCGTAAAAAGCAGATTTTGGAATACAAATAGAAATGATCATTTGTTTTATTAAAAACCTGCCTTTATTAAGTGGAATTTACTATTTCAGTTGTGTATAATTACCTGCATATATCGCATTGCATTTATTTGTTATTAACTTATTCAGGTGGCGTTAATTAATCTATGTACATCATATTTACGATAATATGCTTAGTGATTTAATCTCCCCACAGCTTGCTTGCATATGGATTAAATGTTAAGAACACAGATGAACAAAAAAACCTTACGATGCTCAATGCAGAACTCAATATTTGACCACTTCCGGTCTTAAACTCTAATTTCTGTTTGTTTGTTTTTGGAGTAATCTAAAAAATTATACGTTGGCATTATGCGTATGCGCTCTTCATTTCATTTCCCAAGAGAAAATGTAATATCTGCTAACACAGTCATCTAAAAGTAAACAAATCTTCTTACAATCATTTAATTTCTCCTGACCATACATATACTCTAACACCATCTTTTTTATCGTGACAGTCGTATGATAAAAACTTCATTTTATGTTGCAAATAAGAAACGCGTGGGTTTCATCTGTTGATTGAAGAATACGACTGCAAATGTAGAGCTTCTAATGATGAAACAACACTTGACAAGAAATCTACAATCAAAACACATAAATTTATAACAATGTAGCAGAAATGTCAGAGCCAACATGATATCGATTATAAAAGTTGCTAACTAGTTTCATATCCCTATATATCATATATTTTATACCATTGCATTCTGCATTTAGAAACAGAAATGATAATAAAAATGTCCAAGAAGCTTTTAATAAAAACCAGAAGCCCAAAACAGCATTACACGCTACGCCTACGCCAAAAGCATATACCTACATGTAAATATTTTGCAGTGACACTAGTTCTCCCTCAAGACAACTAAGAACTTGTGTATATGCTGCTGTGCAATAATGACATAATAATCTTGCCTAATTGATTTGACATTTAAACCATTTAAAAGCTCGACTTTAAAGTTTTAAAAAATACATCAGCGCAAATTTCATTTTCACAATGACTGCCTTCACATTAACATCCTGACCAAGTGATGTGTGAGAGTAAAATATGACTCGATGGTGTCAATGTCATCTTCCACAAAACACTAATGTGATCATGATACTTAGTCTTTTCATCTTGTCAAGGTGTGTACAATACAAAGTGGTCCATCATCGTCCACGTCCACCATTTACGATTATTTGCCAATTACACATGTATGCCTTTAAAACTCATATAGTACTATTGTATTACAATAGTTTACCGTCTGAGCTTTAGTTAGCACGTGTGCCAAACGCCATACTAAATTCATGTCAAGTCAGACCTGCAAAAGCTTATATTATCTAAATTACATTTATCATATAATATATCAAGTCACATGATTGCGATGATGAATAGATCACACTAATGCTCATTCGTTTTTTTAAAAGACTGATTTGCACTTCACAACCACATTTCAAGAACGGCCGCGCGACCAGAAGATCACCCTTCAACCAAGCAAAAAATCACAAGAAGCCACCCATTATTATTATTCATTATCAGTGAGTGAGTATCGTTTACATTTTTTAAAATTCAATGCAGCAAACCACATATCTAACAACAGTGGCTGTTATGTTCTAATTGCAAAAAAAAAATCTTTTCTATTAGAGCAAACTGACTGATTTGACCTGAGATGTTTATACATACATACCACATGCACATTTCATGTCTAATGATGAGCATTCATTTCAAACACACACGATATTACATTTTTTCATTTAATGTCATTATAAAAAGCATACTATCCAAATCCATCTAGCCATCCGTCATCCAATCTGTATTATATCCCTATCTCCTTGTTTTCTGTCAATGTTAAACTTTTAACGAGCGTTCAAGGCCATTCTATATGATGTTATGTGTGGTGTAACGTGCAAATGCAATTTTTGTCTACTTTTTTGTCCATCATCGTCCATTTCAAAGAAATACTACTACACAACATAAATATATGTGTATATTATTACCTATAATATCATCATTAATATCCTCACGTTACTTTTTTCCTTTCGGATGTTGCCAAGACTTGATATTAGTTTCCATCGTCCATTATTGTTGCGCAATAATGTAATATTAGGTACTTATGTACATACATACAATTGTTCTGAGCTTCCAACTTCATCGTAATTTTTTTTGCTCTTCTCTTCCCGTCTCTTTCAAAACTTACATTTCATTTGGACACATACATTACGTGTGTGTGTGTGTGTTATTACAAATATTCACGGAAAACATTAGTATATTTTTTCTTTGTAAAGTCTTGCCTAATCAGACGATCATGACGAGAAGGGTTTTTTCGCTTTGGCTTTAACTCTTTGACCAATTATGCGGTGTGTGCTGAATGTTAGTCGTTGTTGATGTTTGTTAGTTGTATAAGCAAAAGGAAAAGGAATTTTTTTGAATTGGCATTTTATCCTTTGCCATGTTGGCCCTCTGTCTGTAAACTAGTGTTGGAGTCACGTGTGCATCATTGCCATCAACTTACTTTGCCCTGTGTGTATATATATGCTCATATTATGATCCCATTAGGAAAATAGATTTTAATTGGAGGATCAAACAAGAAAATAAAAAAAGAAGTAAAAAGTAATAAAACTTCTAAATACTAACTTTTTATTTACTATTGTCATATAGCACACGCTGAATTGCACTATAGAATTTTATACATGCATACATCATGGCCAAGCACATTCCATCCAGATATTTAAACTTGACATGTGAGCTAATAAAAAACAAGAAATGCTTCCTTTTTTACGATCACTCATTTACTCCTGTTATTTTGTTGATCTCCTATAAAAATTGGCAGAGCAGGCGTTTCTTTAGAGATTCGGGAAGAAGCAAAGTGAAAAAAGTATCAATCAAATGCATAGGTATTTCCACGTAGAATATCACTCATTTACTCCTGTTATTTTGTTGATCTCCTATAAAAATTGGCAGAGCAGGCGTTTCTTTAGAGATTCGGGAAGAAGCAAAGTGAAAAAAGTATCAATCAAATGCATACGTATTTCCACGTAGAATATAGTAATAGCATTATGACGGTTTACATTATACCCAAATAACTGCAACAATAAAAAATGAACTATATAGGCACATACTTAATACGAAATAGGAGCACAGTCAGTAACAAAATGGCTAAAACACCTTTATTGCCCAATTTTTAATCCATGACGCACCACAAGCTTTACTAAGCTCCCATTCATAAAAAACACGAGCAAACACAAAAAACGTAATACTGATGCAGGTTGTGACCTAAACCATCAATATTAATATTAGCAGTGCTGCTGCACACTCAGTCGTTACGAAATATACCTAGAGGGATAAATGTACAGTGTCGCGGTCGCATTCAACCCTTTTAACAATTTTTTTTTGGCTTTTATTTAACCACCAGCAAAAAACATAAATCCTTAATCTTTCAAAAGCAAACAGAATGCAATTTAGCTGCCGTTAAAAGAAACAACTCGTAAATACACACACAATAGGCATTTTTCCTCATAACAGCTCACCTTTTATACTTGTGTTGTAGGTGTATATTTAAAATTACATACGTCTGTCTTTTTCCAACAAGCCTTTAAAACTAATTTAAGTGCATACATAACATGAACTTTATGGTACAACCTTAATTTTTATGTAAGCACTCTTGTGTCCCATATACTTTCTACACTGTCTAATCACGGCTTTGTGACTCTTTTGAAGAATCTGACTTGCATGTCATGTTGCATACATATTCTTCTCTCTTCATCTTATCCTCACTCCAAGCAAAAGTATGCCAAATACATTTTTATTAACAATGTTCTCTTTAAAATCCTACAAATTTTTAGTAATATTAAGTACACAATAGAAACACACACGCGTACATACATTTTTGACGTTTAAACAACAATAATAGCACTATGACTATGACGATATGATGAGAGAGAGGAGCAAAGAGAAATAATAAATATGGAATATTGCTAGGAGGCAGGGAAGGGAAGCTAATCTAACATTCAAAAAACTTGTCATAAGTTTAAATGAGCTCTCTTTTTTCTCATTCTTTGACGCTTCTCCTCCTCTCTCCTGAGGGGCAGGTGCAAAACCTCAATAAAACAGCTAAAAAATATCTAAAATGCATACATACACACACGGTATAGTTTTTTAGCAGACAAAAATATATTAATACTTTTACATCCCATACATATATGGATGCTACTTTAGCTTATGTGATTAGTGACTCGGTGCATGCATGTAAATCAATTCCGAATGTGTACACACAAATAACCAACCTCTAATAAAATTGCTATCTGCTTCGGATGATGATGATGGGGTTTAACATATTAAAAAAGCCAAACGATGACGGGTGTCACAAAGGGGGAAAAGATGATTAGTAGTAGTCGCTACTAGCAAAATACTATATATGTATGTATATGAATGAACTAGATACTTTAGCTATATGACTATTATCACATTGAAAATATGCATGCATAAAATGAGATTGTGCAAAAATATAAATAGTTGTAAAGTATCAAGATCAATAATCCCTCTTAATAAAAGGGAGTACAGGTGTATTGGCAAACATATTATTCATATTACTATAAATGTAGTTCTATACAGGTATAATTTAACCGTTTGACTAAATGCGTCTCTCTCTCTCTCCCCGTCTTTTTGAGCGAGTGCTAACGGAAACTGTGACAATAATTGCTCCACATGTATCACTATTACACTCAAAGGTTATGACTTATTGGGTCCGTCATCTATAAGAAAATTGACTTGATTTTCAATGTGATGAAGATGACGAAGACAAAAAAAAACCTGTTGCTGGGTAGCTAATAGATATAGAGCAAAGCTACCATTGCACTGATTTTGTGCTTGCCCCCACACAATCACCATTTTAAAGAGTCATGATGATAATAATCTTTTTTATAGATTTGACAGGTTAAACGCGCTCCTTCACGTAATATATGCATAATAATAATATGTATGCGTGTATCCGTTTATCGTTATGCTATAATATTGAAATCACACTAAGGATTTTTTTTCTTAGGTAGTTTTCCTTGTGTAATAATCAAAAAATTGGCATGGTGGTGTGGCGTGGTGGTTATTAAATAGCTGGTTGGGCTTCATTTCATTTTGTTAGAACCCTCTGATTGTTTTTCTTTTGGATCTTTTAAAGAAGGTGTATGAAAAAAGAGCAAAGAATCAATCGAACTGTTTCATATTTTTTTTCATTATCACATTTTAAGCTGTATTATGGTCGACATAATATAATATATAATATATACGGAGATGTCATATAGTTGTGCAGAGCACTTAGGCTGTAACTCTATATATCATGAAATTGGTAATAAATAGTAGCCTAATGAATATGCATTTCGACGGAATTTATTAGTTAAAGGAAAGGGCAGGGTTTGTTTTCTTTTAAAAAGTGTTCAATAGTTAGTTATCTCTCTGCTTTAAATATTTTTTTTTTGCTCAATTATTGTCTCTATGAACAGTTAATCATCATCATTCACTTTTTTGGCTCAATGACTACACATTTATATGTTATGAATGACTTTTTTTGTATGCTCTGCTTTTCAAATGGAGGGATGTATGTATGTATAAAAATTATACCAATTGTTTCCTTTTTATTCAAAATCATGCTTGGCCTAATATAAAAAACACACACACATGCAATAGTTTTTGAAGGTTTTATATAGGGTTCACTCACACCAAAAATGTGTGTATTGATTGAAACGAGATGAATTTGTTTTTTACAAGGGAGTATACAGAGTGACCTCATCACCATATCACATATACATCGTGTAGGTATCTATATCCACAATCGTTTTTATTGGATGTTTTGATTTCTTTAAATGCACTTTTCAGGGGTGACGTCTCAGAGTGCCAAGACAAGATCGCATATTCCTATAGAGTGATAGTAATCATGTAAAATGTCAATATATGCATGTAATAATGAGCACGCACATGATTGAAAAAAATTATTAGACATTTAGAGCCCATGTAATAACTGACACATTCTCTTTTTTTCTTATTCCAATGATGATAAACGACTTGGCCAAATGGATAAAGGTTGAACACACATACACGTAACGTGGGTGCATCAGATCGTATATTAATGTCTTCCAATCCGTTTTGGAATTGGCAAAACCACTTGAATTTTTGCATGGAATCAAGTATCCAATTGAAACCCACTTCTCCAAATAAATCCCGAATTGTTTTAATTTATGTACAGGTACGTATATGTCTGTTAGTGTTTAGATGTAATATATTTTACAAAAATTGCATAAAAATTGGAAATAGCTTCTCTCATTACCTCTTTCTCTCCAAACAAAAAAAATCTTGTTGAATGTTTACTTTCCCATCCTGTTCTTGTTTACGATGACGGTAAGAGCCCAATCCTGCACAGCTTGGTGCTGGCACTTTTCAAACATTATTCAAAACTTGTATAATACAAGATGACCTAATAATACTACTTGTTATATTTAGTAAGAAGAATATACGCTAAATTGTTCACACCACCGACAACGGTTAGACTCACGCTATGCTGGTGGCAGGTCAGGCAGGAACTTTTCGTTTCACAGTTTCTTTCTTTTCTCCTATCTTCTTCGTACTTCTTATAAAAAAGGGAAAACAACTCAAAAGTTTTTAAGTTTACGAGTGTCCGTCTCAGCCTATGTTAAATTTAATACAATACTGTATGTGATCTCTTACGAAGCGAAACTTGTTATAGACGCTGACGCTTTGTGTTTATATATTAATGACGATGAAAAAGATCCACAAATAAACAATGGGAAGAAATTAACATTTCTTTCACAGCACTAATTTTGTCTTCACTCCAGAAAAAAAACTTGGAACTCCACCTTTAATGACTATATAATGAATCCATAATCTATTTTTCATGCAAGAATCTCTGTTAGGCAAAGATGGACACATGGATTCATCTCGTTTAAGTTATTCCCCATAATAAATCACCAGTTCGATAAAAAACATACACTTTCCCTTCACTCACAAACTGAGACTATTTTTCATGCAAGAGTCTCTGTTAGGCAAAGATGGACACATGGATTCATCTCGTTTAAGTTATTCCCCATAATAAATCACCAGTTCGATAAAAAACATACACTTTCCCTTCACTCCCAAACTGAGTTAGACAATTTCCCAGAAAAATACATATGTATGTCCCGGTATGTATTCTTTTCAAACTGTAATACATCCAAAGTGGACACCACTACGAGCTTGCATATAGTTCCACAAAGTTTCTAAGTATATTTCGATAAGTATACCGATGAATAACTCAAGGAAGTAAAAACCCTTTACAAGTTATATCTCCACATGAATAACGAACAAATACACATACGCACAAACAAAGGCAGTTTAGCCAAAATGAAAAATTTTGTGTAGAGAGGAAAACAGAGTTAAAATATTTTCTAGAGGGTTACAAACCTCCAACTAATAACTTTTGCTGGATATATCCTATTTTCCTTATGGATCCTCTCTATCTCTGCTACCTCTTTTGTAGCTTAAAAGTTAATAGTAATGGATGTAATAATAAACGCTAGATTTTTACCATACATTCATAACTAAACAACAACGGTAGCACCGGTGATCATAATGACAGTCTCCAAACCCATTTTCCCTACTTAACAACACAATAAACTATATCAATATATTATTGTATCTGTATCTTATTGTTATCTCGCTGTTAGAGATGTACCAGTGATCTGATGCTAATTGTAAAATTTTGTACGCTTCTGCTCTACTCTTCATTTGCGTTACTGCGCTGGCTCTCGCATGAGGAGACTACGGGATGAGGATGATGATGAGGTTGGCTTGGAGGAAGTTTTTCTGTTTATGATGATTATGAATGATGATGATGATCGTGTGATGGGATAACAATAATGTGCACCGGTTCGCCGATATAAAATGGTGCAACTTTTAGTCATGCTATGTATTGTTTAAAGGAGGTAGTGATAGCACACATTACTATTATATATTATGCTGATGGTGACTATAATGATGATACTACTTTGCCTTAGATAGAGTTGTCAGTCAGTCTGTGTGTTGTGTATTGTATGGGTACAACTTGTTGAATGAAAAATTTTCTTCTCCATCCATCTCTCAATATATACACACTCATCTCATCTCCTTCACACAACACCGTTCCATATGCAAACTGGCTTATATGTGTTATTATGTTACATTTAATATAACTACGTAAGTTATAAGTAACACCTGGACAGAAAATCTAAATGTGTTGTTGTGGTAGTCGTAGTAACAACAACAATAATAATAATGGTAATAATAATCTACATTAATATATATATATTATGTTAGTTATTATATGTAAGGAAAAAAGGAAGAAAATACTATGAAAATTGATGGTAAAAGAAAAAAATGTGTGTTATCACGTTATCACCCACTTTACAACTACTACTTCATACTCACATTGACAGCTTGTTCTCAACTTTATCATCGCGTCCCCTCTTATATTACTCTTTTATTATTGTTATTACTATTATTGCCTATTACTCACACTTTACTATCTTGTACAATGTACATGTGTTACATAAACAAAAATTTGCCATTGAAGTTTTTCATAGTATATTCTATATTACAAGTGTCACACCTTTCTTTCTCTCTTGCTCGTCCTCCGCATCATCTTTCACAGAGTTAACAACTTAATCAAGACTATGGCAGAATTTTCTCCACGTTGCTACTACTTCCGTTTTTATATCACTTTTTCGGGGAAACTTAAGAATGTTCCAAATTACTTTATAACTTTTGCATGCTCGTTCTTATCTTGTTGTACTCAGAACTGTTTTTTAAAGCAATGAATACAAATGTTTTTTACGTTAATGAGGAAAGGGTTAGAGTAAAAGGGCTATCAAACAATAAAATAGCAACAAATAAGTTTTTCTTGCTGTTCACTCCTTCCTATGTATGTCCTCTTCTCGTTGTTACAAAACACACTAAAAACGATTTGGAATCTGTAGCCTCTCTCTCTGTCTCTCACACACTCCTTTTTGCTTTTCCTCTTCTGCCCCGCTTCACACTTGAGAGAATACTAGAAGTGTTCTTGAGTTAATGCGCTCATTTAGCGAATCCAAAAACCGTGCTTAGTATTACTGCCCTGCTGCTGTTGCTCTCCTCCACCACCACACCAACTCCAAAAAAAAACTATCGCACACCGTTCTTTGGTTTGGTAGTAGGTCGTCGTCGTCGTCATCGCATCGCGTTCCTCTGCATACACAGACACCAAGAGCAACCAAAAACCCAGTTGCACAGCATCATATCATAGTATCATACCATCCGTAGACAAGAAATAGACAAGAAAGGCTTCCATCTACATCTCTTCAGCTTGCATGCATTGTCCACGCGAGTCTTGTCTTCTGATCTGAAGAATTCCATGCAAAAATGAAGATTATGTTTGAAAAAACAAACAATCAAAATAGATACTCTAATCTATCCAGTTTACCTTTGCACAATTTGCATTGCAAAACAACAATATATTATTCCAACAACCAAAAACCCAGTTGCACAGCATCATATCATAGTATCATTCATCCGTAGAGAAGAAATAGACAAGAGAGGCTTCCATCTACATCTCTCCAGCTTGCATGCATTGTCCACGCGAGTCTTGTCCTCTAATCTGAAGAATTCCATGCAAAAATAAAGATTATGTTTGAAAAAAAACAATCAAAATAGATACTCTAATCTATCCAGTTTACCTTTGCACAATTTGCATTGCAAAACAACAATATATTATTCCATTTTAGAAATATATGCAAAATCTTGTATGAATTGTTGGACAACAATTTGGATTAAGGATTAATGGCCAGTTCACGTGCATTCTCTCACATCAACACAATATTTGTTGTACTCTATTTCTGTCATCTTTTATAGATTAAAAGTATCATCTTATTATTATATCAAAACTCATATTATATATTATATATATATTTTTTTTGTTGGTAAGCCATATATAAATTGCCAGGTATAATTTTGAAAGTAGTTCGTGCCATCACACTTTGCCACTATGATAATTTGAATTATGAAGAGGTTTTGTAGGTGCGAATGCCAAAATAGCATACAACGATTATTGAAAATTATCAACTTGTGTCTGAACGGATGAGCGTGAGAGGAGCAAGTGGATGTGTATTGCATTGTGTTTCACTTTTATCCATAATTTTAGCTTGTGATAATGATGACGATGACGGTGATGAACTACTAAAATTATACTATTCATAAGTTAATTTTCTCACAATTGATTCTAGCAAGAAAAAAATGCAGTGTTTAGAGTAGTCTGAGTATATTATACATTATGTTGCAGATTCTCTGTGAAATATTTATTATTATTAGTGTGTCTGCTCCTAGCTGGAATGATTAGAATGGGGAAAATGAATGGTTGAAACAGTAAGCATTGCTTTTACTCGGATGTGATGAGCTTATGGTATTCACCATAATATATCATCCATCGGAAGCTTGCTAGATATAATTATATTCTCGTTGGTGGCAATGATTATGAATGTATGATTGGCATTCTATACTGTATGGCGATAACTTCTCCATGATAGGATGAGGAAGAGGAGGAGGATACTTGTATGATAACAATGCATGCAAGCTGGAGAGATGTAGATGGAAGCCTCTCTTGTCTATTTCTTCTCTACGGATGAATGATACTATGATATGATGCTGTGCAACTGGGTTTTTGGTTGCTCTTGGTGTCTGTGTATGCAGAGGAACGCGATGCGATGACGACGACGACGACCTACTACCAAACCAAAGAACGGTGTATGAATGTATGATTGGCATTCTATACTGTATGGCGATAACTTCTCCATGATAGGATGAGGAAGAGGAGGAGGATACTTGTATGATAACAATGCAATATGTGTACAATAATATGCACGTCATGTCAGGTATAGTATACACCTGTGGATTGTAACGTCTTCATTGTATTTACACTAGCGTCATATTATATGTGCGATGTAATAATCAAAAGTATGTGTTATGTGTACATGTATTGTTCTTTTTTTTAAATTTCAAGTCTGTGTCTGCTTGTGGACTGTTGATTAGTATGCTAGTTCTCTCATCAGCATCTCACCTGTCGTGAAATTAAAATTAAAGGTGTTGCATAAAGTGCCATACTTATATATTATGTCTGTATATTATATTCCTTTAAATATGTGTCACCTATAAATATAGCTTTAAAAAGACATAAGTACATCATAGTTTGTAAGAAAGTATGAAATGTTAGGTCAGAATCATATTGTATTTAAAATATTGTTAGTATTTTATGCGTGCTCTCAACTTGCTCACCTGATTATGCTGGACCAGCTCTTTAAAAAATGCATTCGTCAATGTAGTACAAACTAATAGTGACTGAGCAACAGGAGGATTTGAATAGGATGAAACTGGTATGAGTGTGTTGGTAAAAAAAGAATGATGATGTGAGATTTTGTCGTTTATGTAATAGATTTTTTTCTTCAATAAATACGTGTGCTGTAACATAATATTGCTCCTTTAGTTATTTACGCTGTCAGTCTAGGACTAGCCCTAGAAAATTGCGTACTTTGAATGCATGTTATTTTGGTATCTAAGAATAGCCCATTTGGACAAGTTTGCAAATGACCACTTAGGCATATTTAGCAAAGAGGAAACTTCTAATAAAAACAATTTTGTTTTTGAAGTATGCTAATGCTTGCATTGATAATGTTTTTTTTTCTAGAACAGCTTGTTTTTACCATTGTTTTTTTCTGTATATGGACAACTTTTAAAAATTTATTTATCCGTTTATACAAAAGTACGTCCAAAGTCTTGTTTTACAAGGTCAAAATCTTTAAACACCCAGAGATTACTAATATTATGCTTTGAACTCGCCTGATATCCTAAACAAGCTTCTGTTATATGCTACTTAACTATTAGTTAATATAGATAGCGTAACAGATTGTATAGGTTTAAACTGAGCGTTGACTTTTGAGCATTTATTGTATGAGGCCAAAAATCCTGCGATATTAACGAATCCGCTTAAATAACAACACATCCAGCAGTGTTTTTTACAAGACTGAAGTGATATATTAGGTGATGTGCCTAATGGGAATTCTGTGTTGAACAGTTGAGTAGTAGGTACAAATTTGATTTACAAAATGCTTTTGTCTTGTTTTACAATCCATAATAACTTTATGCTCATGTTTAAAAAGCTGATATGAGGATGACGAGAATGAGTTGGGCATTGCTCATTGTATTTTACGTACTTCCCTACAAAAAAAATATTTATACTGGAAAAGTCCATAAGTAATGCCTATACTACTTCGTGTGCAATTGTGCAACAAGGCTTGAGTTCCATTGTAACATTACAATTAGGTATATTACAATGCATAATAGACTCAACATGGGGTACGTGCTACTTTGTTAGTCCATGTAAAACTCTTGATCCTCCTGATTCGCTAAAACTTTTTCTCAGCTTCTGTAATTTTCCTTTTGTAGCTTAAACAAGCACACTACACTTTTTAAAATGTCTGATTAAACAAAAAGAGGTACAAACAAAAAATGTAGAAATACACTTAAACCTTTATTACAAAAAGCATTGTTTTCTTTGCTGCATTTTCAAATTGGCGACTTTCAGTTAAATTGGTAGATTAAAAAGGTCTGATTTAATCTTGTGTGCAATTTTTTACTTATGCACAAACTGGCCAATATAATAACCATACTAGAGAGAGTCACTAGTATTTTGCCCTCTGTAACTCCCTGGATGAGGCAATCATCATTCATGCAATAATGTTATGAATTATGAAATATAATGTGTGTGTTCATACAGGACAAAAAATCTATTGTTATGGATCAAATTTTTGAACAAGGATGTGCAGTATGTAACTGTAGGATAGGATTTTGCATACTAAATTTCAAGCATATACAGACAGTCCCAGAGAATATGTCATGATGGCCAGTCAAATAAATTCACTTAAAGTGCGAAACAATTAAAATTGGACTATCGTTTCACACATACTATTAAGTCTATAAGTTAAGTGAGCATTCAAGAAGAAGGAGAAAAAAGGCCTGAGGGGATGGGTATATCAGTAGAAAGAAATGCATGCGGCATGACACACGCGAATAACGATGGTCAGTTGAACAAAAGTAAATAATATATTCATTTAATGATGAGGAGAGAAGGGCTTGAGATCATTGCTACTCGTCAGTCATTCCATCACATCACATCAAATATTATGTCAATTATAAAATACCAAGGATAGCTTTCTTTTTCAGGGACTAGGAACGTATGTAGTAACACTCCTATGTTGAGAAGCAAAAAGAGTAGAGGAAATTAATCAAGTTGTCCACCGCATTCCATGGCAAACTGTATACGAAGATATAATGAAATCTTTGAATTGAATTTCCATCAGTAACATATCCACATGGCAGTGGATGAATCAAAACTTTACCAAGAAGAACTCATCGATGCGATGATAAAGTAAAAATAACTGGGAAGAGTTTATATTGGACTTTTCGTCATCTGTGGTGCTTCACTGTCAAATTAGTTGAAGACTCAAGATAAACAAAAAACCAATCAATTTCACTTACCATCATGTATCCTTTCTTATGTAGGTATATAGTACAGACTAGCGACGTTTGCATTAATTGACTAGACAACTCCAATGCCAGCTGAAATACAAAATATACCATGAAGAAATCTATACGAAAATATATCGATGAAGGAAGATAAATAAACGGAGATGATCTGAGGTGGACACACAAAAACATTTAGTATAATCATGACTGAATCATTACCACTTTTTATTATGGCTTCATTTGATTTTGTTAGTTTTGGGGAGTCAACTGAAAAACTGGGAGGGCTATTTTTATCGCATTTTTTCATGTTAACAAGCATCTGCATCACAAAAGCATATTATGACGTCTGCTAGAATGCACACATTTGAGTTCACGGTCAAAAGCAAAAAAAAATCTTGTTGGACTTTCACATTTTTGGGTGGGCTGTGCAACTTTCCAATGCTTAACAGGTGTGAAACACAAATATCCTGTGTTAAGGCTTAAAGAAATGTATACCGAGCTGGAGAGGAAGTTGAAGCCTTCCTTCTGTAAAATATAACATGTAAAATAATACTGCATTTCAAATATCCTTGAATTCTGCCAAAAAATACTAATTTTACAACCGTTTTCGTTTATAGTTACCGGTCAAAGATATTTTTTGAAGTATTCTTGCAAAATAGGATGAATTGTAAAAAGTGTCCATTTTGAAACGGGCTTTAAGAATTTATTCCAGCAATAAAAAGTGAAATGGCAATAAAAGAGGATGTATGGATCAAGTGGGTAAGTGGATGGGTAATGGTGCATTCAAATTACACTTGTAATAATATATTTTATGTACTACATACTCGCTTCCTTCCATCCTAATGTCCATCTGTATTTCTTAACGTTCACCATGGAATGGACGTTTCTACTGTTAAAGACAAAGGTCCACCGTTGTATGAGCTCGCGGCAAGCTTTAAGGAAACCTTGAGCATACTCCTCATCCAATGCTTGTATTAGCATGAATTTGGGAGGAGGATAAAGTATGCATGAGGAAGTAAAGTGAAACTGCTACATGGATTTTTATTACAGATCCATCAACTCTCAACTCTCCTCATCGCCATGATGAGGTGATATGAATCAAGAGGATGGGATGATGTGAAAAAAGTGAAAATAACTTTACAGCGCTTACACAAGTATGTAGTTTACTTTCTCAGTACCTGCACACAAAATATAGTCGAATGTTACAGGACTGAGAATACAGCTCTGTATTATTAAGCAACAAAATAAGCAAGGTACAAGTTGCTTTAGAATTTGACATGTGCTGTCCATCCTGGCAATATTTAGGGATGAAAGTGGATTTACACAATACAAAACCAAAATATATTATAAATATATTATTGGCTAGTGAAAATGTTAAAGATGGTGATGATGAGAAGCACAAAAAACTGATAGTGCAGTGCATTTTCTTATTTGTAGTTTTGACAGCAATTTTAGGTGCTACTCGTTCGTTGCTTTTGTATATGATACCTTGCATCTTCAAGTTTTTCATAATATGCTTCTATATTATATCTTCATCATCCATTATGTATTTTTCATTCTCGCAAATTGTCTCCGGCTTTTCCCATCTATTTGTTTGACTTTTTTCTCTTCTACATCATCGCATCCTCATATCGTTTCGCAACTCAATCTGTGCATTGCACTGCGCTGAAGCATATAAATATAAGTAGGAGCAGAGAGGTATATAAAAAAGTATACACACATGTTTTGACTTTGATAAGTACGCTAAAAGACATGTTTGGAAATTGGTCAACATCTAGTATTAGTAAATAGCTGATTATGATATACATAGATGTTGAAGATGCCGAATTTAATATGGAATGATATGAATTTCATTTATAGCGATAGGAGCAGTTTTAGCAAGTATTTTGGAAAATCTGCAAATTGCAGACTGCAATATACGACCCTAAGAATGAGAATTTTTCTTTTTACCACTAATTTATTGTGCGAGGTAGACAAAGCGGGATGAACAGACAGACAAAGATGGGTTTGCTTATAATAATCTTGCCGGTTGCTCGTATACGTATAAGTATTCTAATTCCTATTATAAATTTTATTACAAAAATAACGCAAAGTCGCACTGAT
>JAHZNG010000293.1:0-13848 GCA_027744375.1 Orchesellides sinensis
AAAATTATGAGCCCCCAGAAAATCCAAGGTGAATATTTTGACACACCAAAAATTCCAAGGGAAATATTATTATGGTTCAATATAAAAAGTTCTGTAGAGGGTATATTTTGATGGTCTAACATAAGATAAAATATTTTAAGGATATATTTTGGTGGTAAAGGTAGAAAAGCATACATATGGTATATTTGCATCAATGATTGCAGAAAAATATGTATGTAGTATATTATGAGGTGAAAATCTGTTGGTAAACATAACCGTTAAGCAAAAAAACCGTACTATCCACTATTTTACTCAATACATGAAAAATATTCATGGGGAATAGTTTATACCACCAACAAACCCAAAGGGAATATTTTGTATCACCAAAAAATCTAAGGGGAATAATTTTATGTTACATAATAAAAAGTTGGATATAGGGTATTTTTTGATAGTATACGGACGTAAAAGGTATATTTGGATGGTTCAACGTAAAAATATATGTAAATGGCATATTTGGATGATAATTTGACGAAAAACATGTTAATGTTGTATTTTGATGGTTATGTGAAGAAAAATATCTGAATGCTATAGTTTTAAAATCAATTGCAGAAAAATATGTGGGTGAATATGTGCTTCTGCTTTCGCTGCTTCCATAGTATAACGTCTTACGTCAACTAGTTATTATTATTGAGATTGAAGTAGTACGCTCATATATGATCTGCTTTTGTCATATCATCCTTCTTATCGTTAGCTGTGCTGAGAGTGCTTGAGCAAACAAAAAAATAGCAAAATTGAATTGTGTGTGCCAGTTTTTTTCAGATGTTTGTCTCCTACATATTACATACATATGCAAACATACCCTATTGCCACAATAAAATGTAACATAAGCCTTGCCCAATATTATCATTGTGATATCACGACAAGACTACTGACTTTCTCAATTTGTCTCTGTCTCAAAATCATGAAAAGTTGGAGTGGAATACACATTACACGTCTTGTTTACACCCGCTCTTGGCTTTCCCAAAAATTCAAAATACGACAAGTACGCACAGCGGTATAGCAATGTATCATTTCTCTCTTCCGGAAATCCTATCGCATAAATAAAGTATTTCTCCTTCTGGTTTCTCATAGCTTTACGCATATTACCTTATGCATAAGACTATAATAAAATCGTTCACAGTTTTTCACTCAGTCAATATTTTGACTACAGATGGAGAAACCTAGATATAAATGTACATACAGACAAGCAACCTTGCTTTCTCTCTGTTTAACTTTCACCAGAGATATGTATAAGTCGACGAGCAACCAACTACTGCTGCTCGTCACAATTCATAATATTTGCTCAATTTCATGTTGGAAATAGAAAGAAAAGAATCAAAATGTATTTCGCATTGTGGGGCATAGCAGTGTAAACACAAGTTGAATTCCAAAGCCTGTTTTTAAAACTCCCTTCACGTAAGCTACCTTTTTCTACTTGTCTTCCCCCATCTATTCATTTTTTTCTCTCATAGAAAGCCTCAAGTCTTTACTGCATAGTGGCCCATCACCACACACCACAGCATCATGCCATTCCATAAGTATAGTAGCTATGTGGGCTTTCCCTTCATACAAAGTACAAAGAGGGAGAGCCTTATATCCATGACGTACAATGATATATGAAACAATATGAAAAATGCATGAGATGATAAAGCCTTTGACTACAACCTTATGCATGGTGTGTGTGTGTATGCAGTACAGAAATAGAACACACTACTTTCTTGAATTGCACACACAGAGCCCTACTTTCACTACCACCATAGTGGGTATTTTGTAAAACGACAGTGTTTCTTTTTGCTCTAGCCACTACCACTATGCATAAATATACCTTTAGGCATACATGACGACGACCACGACCTTGTGTTCCCACTGGAACAAGAATAAGAAAGAATAGAAAGGGAAGTGAAAGTAAAACTCTCTCTTCTAAAATAATCTTTTTATATTTCACCTTTGTTAACAAGTGAGAAAATACAGGAATACAGTTTGCCCCATTGCAGAAATCTAGTCATCATAAAATAAAAATGTATACGATCTTCTGAAGAGCCTTATATGTATAGGTAATATAATAGGTATGCTACTGTGAATACGTGTAGATTGGTATGTCTTTTATGTTGTATATACCAATTGAAGTCACCTTCAGGTACAAGTACATATTTCTCTTCTGCATGTTGTATAACAGCTTTTATCATCTTTATTCAGGACGGCAAGACATGATACATAAATATAGGGCAGCATATTGGAAGATACCAGCTGTTCCCATCCCCATCATCATTTGAAAAGAAGGTAACTGCAAACCAATGGAATATTTTTTCTTGTGGTAACAAGTCCATCTGTCTGTATATGCATACGTATATAGGTAAGCATTTATACATATTTACGTTCTAGACTGGAATCATAAAAGAAACCAAGTGGTTTTCGTTTTAAAATCTATTCTAGTTGATATTCTTTCCGTGGCATCTTATTCCACAATCTACGTTGAATACCTTATGCATTTTTTGCGATGAATCTCAGCATGAAGTAATGAACGGTTACATTGAATGAGATAGGCTGTTTGACTGGACGTACTTTTTACAATAAAAGAGAAATCTGCTAGTTCACTGAACTGACGCATATTATATTACATATGGAGTAGGAGTACGTATGTCTGGCAGGGATCAGATGATGATGGGGATGATTATGATAGGAACATGAAATGAGCGGTTCGATGTGTGTGTGAAACTGCTACGTACAGCGTTCTCTGACTGGAATATTATATCTCATCAAGTTGGTTTTCAAGATGAAGAACATGAAGAGAAAATCAGTGCGTTATCGTGATCATTACTATTATTGCTTTCAGTTATTCTTACACCATATGTACGTATATGTTTCTGCACCCTTGTATATATGCCCGCCGATTACAAGTCATTCAAACCAAATCAAAGGTTCAATGTTACACAGACATGTATGTATGTAGTCTTGAATTTTCCAAATGACTGCTAGCGGTGGATTTTCTGAGAACTCTCCTCGTGCTCACTCAAATCGAGACTTATTGCAACACGCCGACCGACACATATTTGCAAATGAGAATCCCCTACATGACAGCCAGACACCACCACCGCCATCACTATAATAAGCGCTGTCCTTATTTCACTCTACTTTGAAAGCTCCAGTTTCTGCAGCAAAAATTTCTTTGGAAATCCAATCAAAATGAAAAGCCACAAAAATAAATGTTGGCTTAGTCTCAAGCGAAACAGCGAAACTTTTCTTGCTCCTACTGAGATTATAATAAAAGCTAGAATGAGAGCTGGTATGTATTTTTCTACAGTGCAAAATTCCTCCTTAAAATTTCTAGTCGTTGCAGCAATCTTTATTATTATTCCAAGAAAATGTATTCCATATCATCAGCAGTTTTTTAAAGTCTGGGAAAAATTAATAATAATATTGTATAAGGATGTAATATCATTTTTCATTATGAAAAATTGCAGAAAAGGCAAAACATGTTTCATTTTGTATCGTTTATTAATATATAAAGCAAGACAAATTCCCCAGTTTTGTTGGCAGACACACACACACACGTCTTATTACTTTCACTTCTTCAAAGCTAATGTCAGCTAAAGAAAACTACATACATGGCAAAGAGCATTCATCGCGAGTAAGACAAAATTGACGGCTTTCTACAAAAACCGCCATTAGTTCAAAGTCGAAAGTACGTAGCTTGCAAAAGTTTGTCATGAAGGAGTCTCCTATATCAAATACATACATAACTAACTTAGGCACCACTTTTTGGCTGATAAAGACTGAAATGAGCATAATAGCACAACGAATTTGATCGCCATGTATAGAGATATACACGCATAATAGATAATAGTGATGACTGATACTCAGTTAACTGACGTAAAACCAAAGAGAAAGCCGGATATAGCTTTCTCTCTCATGTATCCGCTAAAAGAAGTTTGCTTGGTGTTACATATAATAAGTATAAAACTCTGCGCGAAATAATAATGTCACTTACATCTAGTTAGCCCATATATAAGTTTGCCTATAGAGTGGAGGAGGTAGTATAAGATAAAGTGCTCTCAGGGAGAAAAGGGAGTTTGGTAAAAGTAAGAAGTTTTTATACCGATATAGATTCTCATGCAGCAGCTGAAAAGGCTATATTATCCTTTATAACTATCACCATCATCATCATCATGACCCATGGACCATCTCGCTGTTAGGCTAAGCAGTTTACGACAAATTGACAGTTTTATAGGTCATCTTGCCGAACACTCATTTTCTCCAGAGAGAGAGAGACAAAGACTGAGAATCGTAGTGGATGGAAAGTTGCATTAAAGCATTAAGCTTAAAGCACTATACTCTCTCTCTGCACTGCACTGGCTTTACACATAAACGAGCATCGTCGTGTGTGTAAGGAAGAAGGTAAAATGGGCCAAGAGAGAGAGAAGTATTATGGTTTGCTAGGTTTGATGGCCAAAAACTTGAAGAGTTTGTCACCACTGCTACCACACTAGCCCAGTTAAAGTTATTCTCTGCTGTGAGCAAATGTAGGACTATATATCCTTTATAGTTGTATATACATAACATGTATATGGATAGTGTGGTAATAATGACTCGTACATTTGCTTCACTAAAGAGTAAAACAATGATTGCCATGATCATCATCATCAGCAGCAAGTAGGGAAAGGATTGTGTAACGAGATTCAAGTGCTTTGCTTACACTTTTCCCTCCGTAATAATAATGGTAATAGGAGGATAAGCAAGTTGGAGGGTAGAAAAAGTGAAAGCATACACACACACATGCAATATATTTATGCATATGGGAAAAGGGGAATAGATACGACGATGAGTCGGTTTTCTTTTCTTGGGTTAGTGCCAGCAAAGTACATTGTACTGTGTTTTGCTATATATTTATACATAGAAAGATCTAGTCATTAGCTTGGTCGGTGTCGCTGACACTATTGCTTTCACTGTTGTGATATAAAAGTGAACACGTTTATGACGCAATCCATTTGTTCAAGGAAACCCAAACGCGTAGGGAATGTAGTAGTAGCTCAAAGGAAAATACCACATCTCATCATACGTGAAACACATACATATAGACATCTAATGTCATCACCTCCTTTTTTAGAAATAAGTGCTTACTATGCAACAAAAAAACGGCAGAATCCACTGAACCGATTATTCTCTTGTCCTGATCATTCTGATGGAGTGGCACAATTTTTGCGTATCGTCCCAAAGGTACTATATTCATTGTGGTTGACAGAGATTCATATTCATATAAGCGGTGTTTGCTCCTCATTCAGTCAAATATCATGAAATATAGAAAGGAATTTATGAATTTGTCCCTGATAAGTAATGTTCCTAAATAAAAGCATTGCAAATATACTTTATTCATTATTTTATACATGAAAAATGTTTGAAAAACACATTTCCGTTAACTGGGTTAAAAAGAGTAAACAAAACTGATGACGGCATATAGATATTTGTAATAGGGTATGTACACGTATTTGAGTGTAGTAATTATACTTTAACGTAATTAAAACAAAGACAATTTGGTTTTTCAGTGTATTCCATGTTTTTTAAATCTGATACATGCAAATTTTTCTGTCGTCATTTACAAAATGCGTAGTAAATTTCACCAAAATAACAAACAAGGCCGAAGTAAAAACAGAAAATGGTATAATTTTACCATTCTCTGGTCTGATGTTGATGATGACAACTTCTATTTCTGTCTCTTCTTTCGTTTAGTCATTTGATGCTGTTTGATACTCTACTCCATCCCAAAACATTAGAAAGCTATGTGGAATCACATACAACCTATACAGCCTCAAGCGACATTTTATCATCCAGAGTCGTATTTGGTTTGGTCGAGTTGCGGACTGTTTATTCTTCATTCAGTTTTTGATTTCATCGAGAGTCATAAAATATTTACGAGCAGAATAATTCTCCAAGCTTATTCATTCTTTAGCCAATATACACTCTTGTGTGTACGCCGTATGGCTAGTAGGCAAACCATGATAGCTTTCCTTTGTTTATGTATGCATAAGTTTCCATCACAGTCATGTTTGTTTTGATGGCACATGAAAATAAATATCCTAGGTTCGTTGTTAGGTTTTAAAGGACATACAGAACAGTTCTTTACTTTATCCTATGAATTTTAGAGGCAATGAATGCTGTATAATGGTACTCTTTTTTACCTCACTATATTACAAGAGTATAGTATATATAGTAATATTATGGGCCTTATGAAGGTCGACTACAAGCTGAGAGTCGTGATGTGCCAAGCCATAGGCCGTCGTACGATCAAATTTCTCAGCTTGTCAGTCCATGTCCAATCCAATGAAATATCAGGTAGGACGATCGAGCAGGTTGGATAAAATTCATATCAGATAAAAACAAACGGATAGAATATCACAAAAAAGAGTATTTCATTCAGTTCAGTTTGTAGGTACACACAGCGGTATACCTAACTCTTTCAATCTAATGCTCAGTCGAGTTCGATGATTTCAACCCATATGTTTGTATGTAAAAATATCGGTCAAACCAATTTCTCCAAACAAGACTAGTTTTTCAAGCAAACACATACATAATTTCCTCATTTTCACCCAAAAATTACTTTCCATTATACCACTCTCAAAGTAAATACCGTCTGGGAAGAAAAATAAAGAAAAAACTTTTGCTGGCCTACATGCATTCATAGAGCTCCATCAGATAAAATATATATATTTTGCGGTGAAAGCAACATTAAACTAGCAGCGGGAGAGAGGCTCATTGTGGATAAGTAGGTTTTGACTTTGAGCCTTTTGGTTTATTTTCTTGCTTAGATTCACTATTTTTTCCTAGGGTTTCTTTTCAGACCACTTTCTTCATTTTTTATATCGTTAATGGTCAATGTAGTATGCGAAGTGAATATTATAATTGGTGCCGCTATTATGAATTTACGTGGTTAACGTAAGAGCCACAAGAAAAGGGATAACAAGGGAAACCAGGAAAAAACTCGTTATTTTGTTTATACTTAATTCTCACAATACTATATATACATTGATTTTCTCTAAGTTTTATAAAAACTGATATGTTGGGTTGACTTTACCATCATATATATGGTCGAGCAACATCATCATCATTGCATGATGTTTGCAGAAGCGTACAAAAAGAAGGGAAAATTCATGAAATATGGCACTTTCCCCGGCTATTTTATCGCTGTTTTCACCCACTGGACATTTATTTAACACCATGTAAAAGTGTGATAGTGACGATGACGATGAGGAGAAGGAGGAGGCAGAAAACCCTGCATATAGTCATATTAGTAGATATCACCCTATGCATTATATTGTATTATAAAGGAAAGGTGCACGAGAAAAGTGAAAATAGGGGAAAGGAATTTGACGAGCCAAATAAAAAAAGCCCGGAACGAACAGATATCGGTGAGTTTCTACACGAATCGATAACATTCAGGTATGCATGTATGCAAGCTGGCGTTCTGTAGCTTGCATGTGTTGGGGATATGTACTGTGTGTGAATAACCATTTAAAAATGTTACCTTTCGTATCACGTCCACATCCACTAGCTTTCCTCCGTCCCGAAAAATTTCTGCTGGACGTTTGATACTACTGTAGACTTTGGACTTGAGCTTTAACTGATTCCTGCACTGCTTTTTATTGTATTTGATTAGAATTTGGATTGAAATGGAACGGTTATGTATAAGTTGTAATGGAGTTCGTATAGTATATACCTAGACAGCAAACTAAATGTTAATCGTCTACACACCAAGTCACGTCTGTTCACAGATTTACACACCACTGGAAATCATCGGTTTTTATGGGGCAGTACAAGAAGTGTATTTATTCCTTTTATACTAAACTTTTCTCATTGATTCGTAGCGCTTTTATTTTTGATCCCCGATATTTCGAGTCTGGTTTAATTAGTACATTTGTTTATTTTGTTATTATAGACTTTGATCAAGGTGAGTTTACTTTATTCAAGCAAAATAATATGTAATGAATGTAAAAGTGTGTGAAAATCACGTGGTGCTTTATGTTTACTTTAAAAAATCTATAGTAAATATAAGATGAAAGCTAGGATGAGTAAACTATACATTATACATATAACAACAATATTGAGATTTTTTCGCTTAGGCCAAACATGATATGTATTTCATGTTTTCAAATCTTAAGACCATTATCCGGATGTTTAAGTAGTAATATTAGCATGTAAATCGTTATTTTTAATTAAAGGTCTTATCAAAGACTATACTTTGAAGACTTTATGGCTCATTGCGTAAACATCATAGGTAATTGCCCATTTAAATTGCTGAAATACTCACTCCTTCAGGACAATCTTTTTAAAAGCCGTAAGTATTGGTAAATATTTATTATAACTTCAATTATTTGCAATTTGCAAGCTCTGCAAAATTAGGAACAAACCAAGTACTCCTTCAATTTATTTCCATCTCAGTGGTTTTGTTTCCGTTTCAAAAAAACAAACAAGCAATCAACTTTATTTTTCTCTCATTTTGTGAGCATAGAGTTCTTCTGATTTTTTCGCTATCCTTCTCTACAAGACAAGTAGTCAAGCGAAAGTAAATATAAAATGATACTGCAGGGTATATATCAAAAAGAAAAATCAACTCTTGTTTCTTTATTTGCTTACGCTTCCCATTCATCTCCACATCACCGACCAGAACCAACTAACCCAGATATAGGCCACATGCACAGAATCATACTAGATCCGCTTGACAATCTGAATCAACATTATATTTAACCGTGTTTGTACAATCAAATATCATATTCTCACTAATGTTTGTTTCAGACATATAAGTAAGTATGTATTTATAAAATGTAATAAGAAAAAAATAAAACAAGAGAATTCAATCTATTGGCATTCATTCACGATATTATTGAATTTGGCGATGTGCTGATACGTTGACTTGATACAGAAGCAAGCAGGGCAACCTAAATTTTTGTATTCCCATGTAATTCAATCAAAAGCGGAAACCTACGGTGCGGTGTAGCATGTGTATGTCTTTCAGTGGATATCATATCATATCTCTCGCCTGTCTTCCTTCCTCTGCAACAGGACGCTTAAAATGAAAAGAGAATAAAAACCCCGATTAGGGCTTCCTTCCATGTTGCTACTACGTGCGTTAGTATTCGTATCAATATTACTCGGGTTTATATTGAGTACACCTCATCAATATTATTATCGTCATCTTCATCAATATCATTTCCACAGCACAGCATGCCATAGTAAAGGGGTCTAATTCAATATTGTTTACTCAAAAATTGTATTCCATGCTAAATTACAAATTTAAAGTAATTTGCAAAAACAGAATCTTCCAAGTGTAAATTTTGGATAGCATTTGACGCGAGATGCAGATTGTTGAAGGATATAGACTGTAAATATTCTTATATTGCGGAATGAGATTGCACCAAGACGTTTTTTGCTTAAACGACCATGAATTCATTGACAATGTGGATTTATGCATGAATGGATGAGTGCAGGAGCAAAACCAAGAGAAAAATACTGAAGGGAATAGCACGAAGAATGAATGAATTCTCAAGCTGGAAAGAAAAAGAAGATTTATGTGCGTGCTACTGACTTGATATATTGAGCATGATTATTTTCTTCTTCTGCCTTCACCAACCGTTCTCTCTTGAGAGAGAGAGAGAGAGAGAGAAAGAACCACACACACTAGATACTTTCACTCTCTCTCTGAGTGTATGTATTCCCATGCATACACATTGAGTTAAGAAAGATATACACAAGAGAAAACGAAAAAGCTTTGCCTCATCTTCATCATCTTTGTCATTATTATTTCCAGATATTATCATAATAACATCGTTGAAGAAATTAAGGATGGAAGGGGAGGGTGGATATATGAAAAGAAAAGAGTGATTTTCGCATTCTCCTCATTCCCATCATGCGTTATTCAGTTAAAAAACGTGACGACTATTATATGTATGCATATCATATATATTATCGTATTTCCTTACGTTGTGCCTGCTCAGATTCTCAGAATAAGAGCGGCTTGCTTGTATTCTCTCTTGTTATTTCCTTCCGGTTCAACTGATAGACAGCTCTATCACTTTCTCTCCCATATATTCCCGTACATGAATAAAAAACCGTCAGAACTTTTCCCCCTCAAACATATAAACCAATGAATATAACACCCGCGCCTTTCTCTTTCCTGTTTCTTGTGTATTCTTGCGCTACTTTTACTCTGATTTTCTTGAATATATGGCACAATCTGCTGCTACACATTCATACATCATCATTTTCCACCGCATCAAGAATAATACTACGCTAACCTAAATTTTTGAATATTTATTGAGCCAAGCTGTGTGTAGACAATGTATTGATCTTGTTGCGGGGAAAAGTAGGAGTATTGGGGATTCGCGTCATGTAGGAGGAGTTACGCAGTAGCGTACATATAATTATGTATAAAATACGTTTTCGTTTGTTTTAGAAGCATCAAGAATGCATTTATGTACGTTTTGTATAGATTCCTTTGTTAGTTAGTATATATGATGAAATAATGTATTCGAGTGGCCGCAGACTTGCAGTCTGCAATTAATTACGCATTAGTTTAGAGCCTAGATAGAAAGAAGAATTTAGTTTGAGTTTTAGTTTTGAGTTTGAGTAAGAAGGTCTTGTGTGAGTCTTAGCTAATATATTTAATTTTTGTTATCCAGCATTTTTTATATGGAATTTTGGTGCCTGTAATTTGCTGAAGTTTTTGGAATAAATTATTGTTCAGTTGAAATATTTTAACTAGTGACTCATCAGTTAATTTGCAGTGATTACTATTAAGATTGACTTTGAAGCCCATTAGTAATCAGTCCTAGGAATTTGCGGTCATTTGCCTTGCCCTTCCGTATTCCTAGATGTTGGCATTTGGTTCAGCCTGAACCTGGTCCGTCAGAAAATAAATTTCGTTGGCAAGAGTTTTGAAAGTTGAACAGTGATTTTAGCGCCAACATATGGTCCGTCGAGCCGGATCTACAGTGCTATTGATAAGCAGTCATCACTAAAAATGTCAGAAAATATTCGAAGAAGCGATCGTCCAAACTTGGGAGTTCCCGCACCACGCTTTGGTGAATGGGTCAGTGGTCAGCAGTTCAGCAGACAAGAAGAGTACCTAGAAGACGTTTCACAGCCAGTAATGTCCAGTACGGTGGTAGGATCCAGTGGTATCCAGATGGAGAGAGTTTCAGCTAACATCCCCTCCAACAGCAATTTGAAGAAAGAAGATGACGTAACATCCCGTAAGAGCAGCTCATCCGTCTCAACAGCAACAAAAAGTAAGATTAAGAGAGATCAAAATCCAGCAAATTCAATTGAAGATGGATATGCTGGAATTGAAGATGCATCAGAAGGAGCTGGAGATGGAGGAGCTGGAGGAAGAAGAAACGGAAAACAATTCCCAGAAGCTTAGCAGTGATGACGAGCAAGAGGAGGATGATTACGGAAGTGTTGGAGACATGAGTGGAATTACGAAACACGAAACTCAAAACCCTCACCACTTACATGGTAAATACTTCTCCACTCCGAAACCTACAGCAGCAATAGTGAAGACAACAATGTTCGAGAGTAAAGCCCCAAGGACATCTACGAGAGAAGTTAAGTTCCAGCCGGCAACAAGAGCCGAAGTAAAGACGAGAGAAGATGTTCAGCCTCAACAACAGCCGAGTTCCCAGAACCTCACTCCCAGCCCTGTCGTGAATGATTTAGCCTCCGCACTGATTACAGCCCTGCAGTCGCAGAACAAGACAACGGAGAAGTTTGTAGCACGCCAGAGCCAGGAAAGCCGACTACCGAGACAACTACGAGAGAAGTCAAGTTCCAGCCGGCAACAAGAGCCAAAGTTAAGAAAAGTAAAGATATACAGCCTCAACAACAGACGAGTTCCCAGAATCTTACTCCCAGCCCTGTCGTGAATGATTTAGCCTCCGCACTGATAACAGCCCTGCAGTCGCAGAACAAGACAACGGAGAAGTTTGTAGCACGCCAGAGCCAGGAAAGCCGACTTCCGTCCTTTTTTGGGAACCCACTTGATTGGCCTTTGTTCATAAACCATTATGAACAATCAACGTTGGATTGTGGCTTTACACCATCACAAAATATGGGGAGGCTCGAAAAGTGTCTAAAAGGAGAAGCTCGAAAAGCGGTACAAGCATTAATGATAGTACCTACGAATGCTGATGCTGTAATAGAACGGTTGAGACAGCGTTACGGAAGACCTGAATACGTAGTTCAGTCCTTAGTGGAGATTGCTCGAAAGACTGCAACACCAAAAGAGAGTAAGCTATCCTCCATACTTGATTATGCGAACGCCATATCAAACTTAGTGACTACTGTGGAGACCCTCAACGTTCCAGCCCACCTGCAGAATCCACAGCTCATAAAGGAGCTGGTGGACAAATTGCCTGATTCATTCAAGCTGCAATGGGGTGAAGCTGCCATGGAAATTGACGATGTCACGTTAAAAGTGCCTAAAGGGAGAAGCTCGAAAAGCGGTACAAGCATTAATGATAGTACCTACGAATGCTGATGCTGTAATAGAACGGTTGAGACAGCGTTACGGAAGACCTGAATACGTTGTTCAGTCGTTAGTGGAAATTGCTCGGAAGACTACCACTCCAAAAGAGAGTAAGCTATCCTCCATACTTGATTATGCGAACGCCATATCAAACTTGGTGACTACTGTGGAGACCCTCAACGTTCCAGCCCACCTGCAAAATCCACAACTCATAAAGGAGCTGGTGGACAAATTGCCAGATTCATTGAAGCTGCAGTGGGGTGAAGCTGCCATGGAAATTGACGATGTCACGTTGAAGGATCTCTCAAGCTGGATAAATAAGAAAGCAAAAGCAGCAAGCCTAGTCACCATCCCGAAGTTCAACTTGGAGGAACAGAAGAAAGGAAAAGGAGGTGGTGAGAACTTTTTTGCAGCAGATAAACCAGATTCCACACCTGTCATTCGTTTGTGTCCAGTTTGTAAAAAAGAAGGCCATTCAACACCATCCTGTGAAGAATATAAGAAGAAAAAGCAAGATCAGAGATGGGAGTTGGCTAAGAAGCTAAGACTTTGCTTTAAATGTTTGAGAGGAGGACACATTACGTCCAAATGTCGTAATAAGAAAAATTGTGAAAAGTGTGGACGCTATCATCACACCCTTCTTCATCCAGTAACAACGCCAGACCCTGTCGATGATACTCACCCCCAGCCACCACCACCTGCAAATGAAAATAACAGAAATGAAATTAGTGGTAATGTGAACCAAGTAATGGCGAAATCTGTAATGCTACGAGTATTACCTGTGACGCTGTATGGACCTGCTGGAGGTATAAAGGTGAACGCGATTCTAGACGAGGGATCCAGTATCACAATGCTGAGTGAAGAGGTGGCAAAGAAGTTGAAGTTGGATGGGCCAACAGATCCCATCGTATTAACTTGGACCAATGGAGCATCTCAAAGTGACCACTCCTCCAAAAAGGTTTCGTGTTGGATTAGCTCCCTCGACGGGGGGAAGCATTACAAAATGGAGAACGTGAGGACTGTAAACAAGTTGTCCCTACCAGCTCAACCCTTTAGTTTTGATCGCCTTTGTGAGGAATGGCCACACTTAAAAGCTGTGAAGGTAAATGATGTTGGGAATGAACCGCCTCAACTACTCATTGGTCAACGGCATATCCACCTCACCGTTCCCCGAGAAGTTGTTGAAGCTGGAGAGCATGCGCCGATGTTAACCAGAACAAAGTTGGGATGGGTACTCCATGGACCCACAGCTTCAAGTATAAATCATGAGTCATCGTTTACTTGCTTTGTCCAAACTGATGATGAAATCCTTCATA
>JAHZNG010000294.1:0-22840 GCA_027744375.1 Orchesellides sinensis
CAGACAGAAATTGAAAAAGACGGAAATGAGCTCATCTCATGGAATCTTCGCACAAGAAAAAAGTACAAATAGCTGCTATGAACAAATATATAAACATAACACACCGTTGGAAGAACAAATCAACCTGTTGTACTCCGTTATTCAGCATTACCATTGAAAGTTGTTTTATGTGACAACATATATGATCGTCTGTCAAACATAGTTTAGCCATCTTTTTTAAGTATTCGGTTGACAAGCTTTAGCTGCTTTACTATATTGATTAACCACAATACAGATCGACAGGGTTTTTATATGGAACAATTCAAATAAAGCAATGTGGCTGGCTTGCTTGTTATCTGGAAGACATTTTATCTTTCGGTGAAAGTTCTAATGTATGTACATCCGTACATATATATGTAATACTTATATATATATATATATATATGCATGCAATGTACACGAACAAGAGAGATGGAAGAGTAAAAGGAACTCATCTTCATCACACTTTTCTTTTTAGCCTTTTCCATTTCACCCACTTAGCTCTCCCAGCTTTAGATATAATCCCGTCTGGAATCCCCTTCGTCTCATCATTCCTTTGCAAGACTGGGAGCAATAAAGAGATACGATACACACTTTCTCTGCTACGAAGGAATAGGCCAAATGGATTAGAGAGACAAGTGAAAGCATTATTTTTATAGGGGAATCTGATACCAGCATATTTTCACTTTTCCCCTGAATCTCTCTCTAATTTCTTCTCGGATCAGTTAACATCATCTTATATGGTGGTGCTGCTATATTTAGCAGAGAATACATTATTGACTCATTCACTTTCTCCAAATCTAGAAACTTTCTTTGTATTTATGGTTCTTTAAATATTTCACATTGTTTTCAAGTTCTTAAAGACAATATTCAAAAGATGGCTGTGTTTGGAAGACATCTGAGTGGTAATAGTTTTAGAAGTAATCCAATAATTACTGGAGGCATTCTTGTGCTTCTACTCTTGGGCTATGGGACAAACTGTAGTGGGAAACCCTTTCAAGCGGTAAGTATTACTAATTCGTAATCATTTTATATTCTTTAATTGCCTCTTCATACAATTACGTTTTACATACCAACAACATGTTTTCATCATTCAGCCACATTCCATTACATTTACATTTATCATATTAGAATCGGTGAGAGAAACAATTTGTACGTATGTATATATCTCTATCGTACATATACCTCCTGCAGCAAACCAAAGTTTGCTCATTACAAGAAGCCATTATTCTGTCCCTATCAATTATTATTATTATGTTGACATTCATTAAAAAACTTACATTCGCGTGGCAAGAAGTAAACAAAATTCTAACAAACAAATGAAGTCATAATGATATGAGAAACGTACATTTATTTACTATCAATTTTAAAATTATGTCTAAACAACATTGCGTCATTAAAAAACTTTCGCCACATATGGCTACCAATTGAATTCACAGGAAAGTTTTTTGCTGACCTTATTAAACTCATTACTTTAATTTACTCATCTTTTTAAGTAAAATATCTACTAACCGAGAAAAGTCAAGATTTGAAACATCCGGTGAGCTGTATTTCAGGGATGTAGCCCACAATAACTTTACAAAGACAACCCCGCTTTGAAAAAAAGTTAAAACATCAACAACCTTAAAAAACACATCACTTTTTAAAAGCTTCCCAAAACAGTTATGATCGCTTGTGGCTGTCTCCGCACAAACTTTATTTCCTGTAATGAATTCCTAGAAAACATGTAAAGCAACAGTTGTTGTTTCATCTCTTCACTTCATTTCATGCACAAACTTTACAAAAGCGTACTCTCAAGTCTAAATCATACATGCCCATCATAAATATTGAATGCAATTACATAATGAAAAGGCAGATGATGAAGAGACTGTACCTTGTTTTGTTGTTATGTTTGAGTTTTACAAACAGTTTCTCCTTTTAACTGTACTGCTATGTTGTACATAGGTACACATGCATAATTACATTAGTTTAGATACAAGTGAAAGCTGTAACTTTTTTAGGGGTTTGCAAAAAACCAGAGAAAGTTTTAAAAGTTTAAGTTGGCATAAAAAGGATGAGTTTTTGGTGTGCCCTTCCATTATTTGACTTTTCCTTTTGCACACATCACCAAAGTAAGAATTTTTAAATGTTTACAGGGAATATACCATAAGCTATATCATATTGTATATACGACATTTAAAACATGTTTTTTATCTGTCTTTCGTTTGTTTTATTTCTTTTTGTATCATTTTCGAAAAAAAATTATTTAGACCTTTTTCTATGTACTGCCTCTGGTTGTGGTGGTATGGGCCATTAGTTTTCCAAGAATATTCTTCGGATATATATTCATTATATTCTGAGTTGACTTTTTATAATGATCTTTTTGATAGGGACAAAGAAGACAGTAGACACATACATAATGATCATACATAATGTGCACCTATTCATAAGATGGGAACTTGTATGTAAAACTCATAAATGCATAATAAAACATAAATTAAACTTCCGAAAAATACTATGTCCATCCCCCCACCGTCACGTTTCTTTCAGTCCCACACTTTTCCTCAAAGTCAAATAAACTATCCTGAAGAAGAACTCGTATACCTTACTCTTTCGAAAATTCTAGTAAAGTTTATTTATTTCCAAGTTTGTAAACCTATATTCCACCCCCGCATGTTGCACATACACATAGGTATTTATATTATGAATGTCACTCACAACAAACGGAAATGGAGAAAGCCGTCATATCCTTTCCACCCCACGGTTTCCTTCTTATTTTGGAAAAATATAGCCATAACATAGACACAGAGAAACTCATTTGGCAAGAAATTTCATAAATATGTAAATAAAAACGGTTTGTATTAAATTTTACTGCCTTTCCCCTTCCTTTATTGTATAAAATTCAAAATTGAGGTCAATTAATTAATTTAGTTTTGGTCAAACTTTCCTTCTGGCGCATTTATTAAAACATTTTGATTGTCAATGCTAGCATAAGTTGCAGTTAAAATCATTGCCATCCTACGTCATCCTAAAACTAATAAAAAAAACTCCATCCATACATCATTAGATTACTAAAGAGGATGTATCCAACTTAACCCTTAAGCAAACTTTAATGACATACTATATTACAGTATGACGCATGCATATATACACGTACAACATTCATTCTTCTTAGAAAAATGCGTGACATAATTGAAAATACACCGTGTGCTACTTTCTTTCTCAGAATACCGGTAGTGGTCAGGGACTATATTCTTTTTTTAGTTTAAACTTTCATAAGATGCGAGTATCCTTTACGTGTCCACCTCATTTATCATTAAAAGACAATACATCACATTCTCCTCAGATACACGATCTTATTTGTTGTTGACACATTTATAAAACAAGTGGAACAGTTGATTCTTTTATTTTACTGTTTTGTTTACACACTTTCTCCCCAACTTTTGTGGTGGATATAATGATGCTTATGTAAACTATCCTTTGCCCTTTGCAGGGCTTGATTATAAAAACTTTCCTTGGACAGTATGGTATAGATTGATAAAAAATCTACTCGGTTCTATTTTATGCATTATGCATGCCAAACATAGTATGCCTGTTTCCAAACGGTTCGATTTATGTCGAGAAAATAAAAAAAGGCTAATAAAACATTCCATAGCTATCAATGTGTAAAGATGTCAAAGACGACTAGACTTTTGACTTGATTTCGTTTCAATCATGGAGCATGAAAGCGAATCATTCATTTTTTCCATGCATCATCGGTCTACATATATGCCACTGAAATGCAGCTCATGTCATATGAGTTCTTTCGATAAACAGTAAAAATCTTGTGAGCTTCACTATATTCCAAGATAAGATGTCATATCTTGGAATCGCAAGACTTAAAACTTTTATGGTGATATATTGCGTATTCATGCGGAACACTTTGATAGCCACACGTACAGTGCACGTCAAAAGAGTTTAGTTTTAGCACATCATAAAATCCTGGCTAGCACTAAAATCTCAACGTTGTCTATGAATGTCACACTGTTTCTCAAAGAACGACCCCGAAAGGTCACACGTCCAATAAAGATTTTGTCGGAAAGCTTTTTGCAACTTGGTTTCCTTTGTCTTGTTTTTTTTTACAGGATGGTCAAGACGAAGTAGAAGAAGACACGTCACAAGGCATGTTAAAAGAACAATTCCCTAACCATCTCATATCACCCGCTGGTTCTGCTGTGGATAATATGGATGATGACCTGGGAATGGATGATGTTTACAACGATGACGAACTAGACTACTTGCCAGGTCACCACAACGGACTACTCCCAGAGTCAGGAGGGAATCCTCCCACAAAATTCCATCCTTACTATCCTCCAAACAGCCATAATATTCACAGTGGGCAAAATGAAGATGAAATGAAAGGATTGATGAGAAGATCACATGATATAAATAATAATAATAACAAAAATATAAGAAAAGTTGCTAATTATGCAGTCTCGTCTTCTCCCGCTGTGGAAAAGAGATCACTTGGATTAATGCAAAGTCCATCGTCGTCATTATCCTCTTCTTCAGAAGAGCTACTCAAACAGATTGCATCTTCATCCCGTCGTCAACAACATCCGTTGCCATTTTACCCATTATCATCATCCTCTTCGGTAGCTTCCTCACCATCAGACATTAATTCAGCAGAAAATCGGGGTTTCCGTCTTCGCCAAAAGATTCTCAATCTCCGAAATCAATACGGAGACAAATGGCTTGCCCTTGTTGGCCCGTATGCGTACAGAAAGCGACAGATTTTATACCGACAATGTTTCTTCAATCCTATCTCGTGTTTCTGAGGGTAAATGAAATCTCCGGGAATGTGAGACCGTTTTTAGGCATGGAAATGGATAGATTGAGAAAAAAATACTGTGTGTAGGTTTGTAGACGAAGAACGATGAGAAGAATCTGAAGAGGAGTGAAGATGGTTTACATCCGTTTTTGACTGGGGCACGTTGAAACGCTAACGGTAGTCTAGTGTTTATTTTGCTAAGAGAGAATAAATGTTTTTTGATCATCATCCTAGCCTAATATACATACATTTGATAAAACCTAATATCAATTTCTGTTTTCTTAAAAGTAATATCATTATAATTTGTAACGCATTTTATGATTATATGCATATCTTGTAAATATTGGCCATATGCTATAGTTAAAAAATTATAAATACTTCCCACATATGTATCTATAATGCAGTAAATGAATAGAAAAATCAGGATAGTAGTAAATATTAAATTACATTATGTCTCGAAAACAGGATTTTTCTGCAGAATGCACACTACGCTCATTGCGATAATGGTAAAGTACGAAAAATGTATTCTGACCAGAATGGATGATGAAATGGAGACAGATAATCGTTGCATAAAAATCCTTGCACCTTTATGAAATGTATACATAGGTTATACTTATACCTAATGTGGAGAAGAATAGAATGATGTAAAGTATGGATGTCAAAGGTAAATGTCCAGTTAATACGGAAGTAAAATATATATATGATATTACCGTAGTAGTGTTAATGGTGCACGTAATGTTTAACAGTTATTTTTCAGTCGTGGGAAGATTTATTAAGTTAGTTAAGGCTATTTATGCTGATGGTTTAATAACTCGCACTTATATATTATATTGTGATCATGTGTAAAGCTAATATTATTATAGGTACTGTATGCAAGTATTACGAACTGATAGATTTTTTGTTTAGGTATAGGCATCATAGAACTTGACCCGCATTTCCTGGTCTTTTTATTTTTATTATTGGAATTTACCAAATTTAACCACATCCATTCANGCATTTCCTGGTCTTTTTATTTTTATTATTGGAATTTACCAAATTTAACCACATCCATTCATAAGAGGATATTTCTGATTGACGGATTAAGTGACCTACATATTATTTAACCTTTCTTATTGTTGTATACTTGCGTATAGCTAAAAACAATGTTTATTGTGTAAGCCTGTTAAGTTAACACTGGTGAGGATTACAGAATTTCACATATCTGTTGTGAAGTGTGGTGCATATGGATTATTTTGCGTTAATGTTTTATGTGTATGTAAAAGTAGATCGAGATGAGATGCACTGTTGTCTCGTACAAATATTCTTAGTAATAAAACTAGATAGTAAAAACAGCATTATCAATTTAATTTGATTAATATACACTTGTTGTATTTCGAAATTGGAATAAAATTGGCGAGAATTTATTATTTCTTGAAAAAGCTAAATGAATTTGTGTTGCATTGGCTGTATTTAATTATATTACGCCGCATAGCCATATTATCGGCATGTATCGATCACAACGTACACTAAAATGTACAAATAACCCCAAAGAATGGTTGTCCACTTGTAATTAGCTAATTGTCCCACTAATGTGTTGGTAGGTGTGTAGCAAATATCAAGATGTGTGTAGGAGGATAGAAAGATGGTGACCATATAGGTTTTTGGTCCAACTCATGATATAATGTTCAAATGGAAGATGTTGATCAGTAGGATCTGAAGCAAGCTTAAGTTCCGACTCTTTGTATGTATTTCATTCTATGCCTAAGATGCTGTGTAAAAGACGCAAATGCGTAGGAAGGAAAGGATATCCATTATATACAGTTACATTTTTTATTCAACGACGAAGATAGCAGTAAAAAAGGGGAAAGCCCTTCCAGGAAAGTGAAACAGAAGAAGAAGAGAAAGTGGATATATTGAAGAATGCAATCACAAAGCTTCATTAAATATACAGTTTAATACTAAGCTCCACTTCAAACACGGGATGAACTCTCTTTTCACTCAATTCAATATAATTTTTTGCTCTCTCTTTTTCCGTTATGTACTTTAAGCGTATGTACTTTTTTAAACACACAAAAAGTTTTTTTTGGAACAAATTGATAATGAAATAAGCAGATAGAGTCATCACAATAACGTACTACATGTGGCACTTCAAGAATTACAGAACAAATTGAAAAGTTTCCTGAAAAGTTAATTTTAACCCTTTTCTTTTCAGTTATTCGGTAAGATAAATGCTGCATATCTAAAAAATGGATTTCTTAGGTAGGTTCTGGTATAACGCACGGAAATTGTACCTAGTTATAGAAGCATATAAATGTACATTGCAAATTACGGACAAAAACGCAAAAAATACACAAAGTATACGGAATTGATTGAAATGTCTCGGTCTTGTATTCAAAAGTATCACTTCATCGTTCATTACACTGTGTGCTATCTTGTCCTTGTCTTATACTTCGTTTCATACTCACAAAAGCCTGATGAACCATGATAAGCTTTACTATCTGCAAAGGAACCAAAGTTCCTCCGCACAACCGTCTCTCTTTTCCTTCTTCAACAACGTAATAAAGTAGTAATCATGTTACCTGCTCTTCCTCCTCCTTTGCCGGAGGAAAGGATATAAAAGAAAGAATAAGTGAAAGGGGCAGAGCGGAAATCAATGGGAAAATGGAGTTTTGTCATTTGTACACGAGATCATTTCATACAAACTAGTGTCTGTTTTTATTAACGTGCCAATGTCACATCCTTTCATTTCTGCATACAAAATATTGATTTATGTAGGTATTGACATTCAAGTGAGTAGAAAATTGCTTAAGACATTTCTCAACAATAAGTTTGGGGGTTTAATGACTTTAGCAACTAACATTTTATTGAAAATCTCACAGTATTTCCAATTCAAACCTGAAGGTTACTTAATTCTTATACATATTTAAAAAACATATAAAAAGGAACTTAAGTTAAATAAATATTATATACCATCTTTTGGCTACATTTTGACTGGTCAGTATAAAAATATTTAGGGCTTTCCTTTCCTAATAAAAATTCTTTTTTAAGTCTTTAAAAACTCTGAAAAAATCCACCATTATAATTGTTAAAATAATACACAAGTTGGTCATCTGAAAAAGGACAGCTTGCAAATCTCGACGCACAGTCCTCCGTCCTAGTCACCTGGGACCCTTGATATGCTCCTTGCACATACGGATATAACGACCAGTCTTTTAGCTGCATCAGCTCCAAAAATCTAAAAATAACCCCCAAACCAATTACATTTCCCCTCCATTTTATTCATTACATGAACAAATGTCATTTTCTACTTTGACATACTTTACAAGTTGCTCCAATGCTGTGTCAGCCCCTTGAACTTTAAAAATTCTTCCTGATCTCCCTTTCTTCTTAACCGGCGATGGTGATGAAACCTCCTCACTTTCTTCATTATCATCATTCTCATCACTATCCTCCTCTTCATCGTCATCATCCTCATCATCTTGAATCACCTCCCGTCCTCTTTCCTCCACCCTCCTCTTAGCTTTCTTTGCCGGTCTTTGCGTAGTCGTCGTACTAGTAGCCTCCTCCGCCTCCTTTTTCCTTTCATCCTCATGCCTTTTCGCAACCATTTGACATAACATTCTCGGAATACATTTAAGCTTATCAAATTTATTCACCTTCTCCACCATTCTCTCAAACGATCCAAAACTCAGAAAATTGGATAAATTGTCCAAGTCAAAGTCTTCCAATATACTCCCAAGGGCCAACTTGGATAGAATTTGATTACCCGTGTTTGAGTCAGCAGCAGCATTGGTTATCGTTGCCGAACTCATTTGATCTTGATACTTTTGAATTAAATCGGATGTGCTTTGATACTGATCACTCTGATGCTGCTGTTGTTGCTGCTGGTAATGAGGTAGCGATGTGTGCTGATTAGCTTGCGAGTTTAACAGGAGGTAATGCATGTAATCATTAGGATTCGCATGTTGATAAGGATTATTCAGATTAGATGAACCACTTGACGCCAAACTACCAACACCTCCTTTATTACCAAACAAAGCAGAGGTCAGAGCACCTCCTATAAGGCTTCCTACCCCTGAAACCGGACTAGCACCACCATTCTGCTGCTGTTGAGACGAATCTAAAGATGTTTTGACTACTTTTTTAACAAATGACCAAAGTTGCCTTGAATTTCTTGCAGAGTCACTTGTCACGTTGTAACTATTATTATTATTGCTAGTGTTATTTAATACACCCACGCTAACATTTTCAACTGTTGTTATATTTCCATCTGGAACTTCCACAATTGTACTCCCACTCACACATGCATATTTTAGGGAACTAAGTAAAACCACCAGCAGAAGTTATCACTAACGCACCACCACCACCGGTAAACCACCTCATTTTCCAAAGTTTTTAATTAGTTCAGGCTTCAACTTTTTACCTGACTTCTACAGTTTGAATGCGGATTACACGCAGGTTGAGGTAGACTGAGTATCACATTCCGTTTTCTAATATCCGGTATCCAATACAGGGGGCAATATGAGAGGTTTATGAACTTCACTCATGAAGATAACATAATATTTTTCGACTCTTCTCATGTCCCATATGCAATTTGTTCAGGCGAAACAAAAAACTTTCCATTTTTCTTTGAAGGGCTTTATTTACATGTGTATCCCTTGTCAAAAAGCCATTTCCCCTTGTGTAATTTCATAGATAGATGATAATATTGAGCTGTTGTCTGTACAAGTCGAAAATAGAAACCGGAGATCCTCCTTCGTGTAAAAATATGAAGTCATCATAATATGCGACATAATAGAAAATTAGTAATAGAGAATAAGGTAGTCGCCTTCAAAATATTTTGTGTAAACGACAGGGTTTGTTGATGCGTTTTTCACCTTTAGGCGAAATGTATCTGTGGATAGAGATACGCTATGGTATATTATGATCACCTACTCAAAGCCATCCATGCATATTAGACTCGGATAAGGTTTAAAAAGGTATACATTGCATGGGCGACATAACAGCTTATGAATATGCGATAACAGAACATTATGCTGTAACATGAAATTTTAAAACATTTGATAATTCATAATATTATGATGATACACAAGTTCAACCCGTTTATGTAAGCGAGCAGGCTACGTGGATGTAGATGTGATTCAATTTAATGAGCTACAAGTAAAATTTCAAGTATTTCCTTCAAGCCAGCCATAGTAAAAATATCTTAAAAGCATGTTTTTTAAGGGGGATAAATTTCGCTAAAATGTTTGGTAAATTTGATAATGTAAGATAGCATTATAAAGTAGCACTCTCTTGTTAAACTGAAGTAAAGAAAAATTATTGGTAGGATGTAAAAATCCATATGTATAAAGTGCCAGGATTTGTTTTTTTATGTTGTACTTTTAACATGGGAAATGTTTTGTAAGAGTCACCAGTGTAAAAGTCCCTCTTTTGCCTTCATTTCTTTACAGATTTTTTAAAATTTGGTGTCAATGGAATGCTTAACCATAGTAAAAATATCTTAAAAGCATGTTTTTCAAGGGGGATAAATTTCGCTAAAATGTTTGCTAAATTTGATAATGCAAGATAGCATTACAAAGTAGCACTCTCTTGTTATACTGAACTAAAGAAAAATTATGGGTAGGATGTAAAAATTGTATATAAAAGTAAAGTATATACATATTGTATATTAGGTGTATATAATGCGTGGTTATTACGTGTACGAAAGTAAAAAAAAAAAAAAAGGTAAATGACAAGGTTTCAAATAAACGATTTTTCATATTATTATTAATTTTTATTTTAAGGTGAGTTTAAGCAATTTTCATTGGCAGACGTTTTGGGATTTTTATAGCAAGCAGGTGGATTTTATGCATGCAATATTATTATTTTATATGGGTTGTTAGTTGTACTGCATTATTCCAAATGGATTTGTTTCTTCAAAAACCGCTAACCAATGTAGAATTGAAGAGTACAACATTTTAAAAAAACGGGTTGGGAAAATTTCTTACTAGTTGTATATAAAAGTAAAGTATATACATATTGTATATTAGGTGTATATAATGCGTGGTTATTACGTGTACGAAAGTAAAAACAAAAAAAGTGAAAAGGTAAATGCACTCAAGTCCAAATATGGGTAACGAGTTCATGGGGCCAATATCTTTAACATCATCACCGGCATGATGACTTTTGCTTTTTACACTAACAGGTGCTTACATATTCATACGGCTTTCAACCCGTAGTAGGTAAAGGTATGTCATGTCGTACGTGCAACGACCACTCTGACACTCTGTGTTTGCAGAGTGTCTCTTAAAAGCCATCTTCCCCTTGTCGTCATCATCTTCATCAGGTTTTTGCATCCTTGTTGGCAGTCAACACGTACTGTAGTATATGTTTGTGGTTTGGGAAGAGTATTTACTATGGGCTACATTATCTCTGCATACTTTTGGGTTTGGCTAGTGCCGCATAGGTAGAAATAATGATACTTCTTTGAGAATGCATAATGATGTATGCATTTCATATACTAACGCATGCAAACTAGAGGAACACTTTCGCTACGAAACCTGAAATATTCGAATTCAAATTCGTAATCCGTATTGGCTACACTTGTTGTGACGTCTTAATACATATCAATATTACTTAATTACTTAACCTTCGGCTTTATTTACTTGATGTTACTTTTATAAATTAAAAATGCATGCATAATTTGTCATTTGTAATAAAATTGAATATTCTTTATGACATGTTTAGTTTCCCGATAAAGACCTTGGTTAGTAGCATGTACCAAATTTGCTCATAGATTTAATTGTAAAAGTAAAACGTGTTTAACCATGATTGTTTGCTCAAACAATAGCCATATAACATTATTCATCCAGAAACAATGGCATTATTGCATATGTTCATAAATGGAACAAAGCAGCATTGGCTCAGTTCCAAAATCATGGTATGCTGCCCTATTATTCAAAAAAAATATTTAAAATCGTGTTCATTCCCTGAACCCATTACCATATAAAGATATTGATTACGCTAAAAAATAATATGGTATCACCATTTATTCATCGTAAATTTAGATGGAGTCTACAGATAATAGTATTTATATCATTGGTGGTAACAATTGTTATTGCCACTCATAAGGAAATTGTTGCCCCACCTGGAATTCCACTTGTGATGTATAATGAACATTCTGAAGAGGTGTCTGAAGAAGAGTATGAGGTTCCGTCGACGTCAACTGTACCTTATTCTCCGGAGACCGATGGCCACCACCACCATAACAATACTCACCACCCGGCTGAAATGATGGACTCGAGTAATATTGAGCATGAGCGAGAGTATGAGAGCTAATTTTTTTAATCATAAAAAGTTTATAAAATATTTTAAATATAAAATACATTTTAAAGATGAATTTTAACAGACACATTCAGCAACACATGGATGTTCCTGTAGACACGTCTAGAATGACAGAAAAGGAACTGCTATTTCACTATTTTAAGATGCACGACACGGACAAGAATAACATGCTGGATGGATGTGAGCTGATGAAGAGTGTTTTGCATCAACATAAGGGTTTGTTGTAATTTGTCTGTATCAAAAATGGCAAGTTTATCAAGAACAGCAATTTAGGAAGGTTACAAATTTCTAATGTTTTTGAACTTGTAGACAGTAACGGAACACATGAGCAGGACATGGGGATATTTTCAGATGAGGAGTTAGAAGCACTTATAGATCCACTGCTTAAAAGTGACGACCGGAATAATGATGGGATGATTGACTATTTTGAGTTTAGTCTGTTCCAGGCTAAAAGGGAAGCTGAAGCTAAGGCTCGTTTATAGGCTCGTGAGAAGAGCAACAACAATTTAGCTTTAAGAATCAGTAGTTAGAGTAGTTGTTAACAATTTTAAAATACTTTCAATATTTCTTATTTATAAACATCTCCCTGATTTATGTAATTATTTTAAGAAAACGATGCAACACATTTATCGGCTATTCGTTAGCATTCATCAATAGTTTCTAAATAAGGTAAATAAAACAAGAGAAAGTTTCTGGATATGAATTTCGATTAGGTATGTATTTTAGCACAATTGGTTAATATATTGGGCTTTCGTTTTCGTTCTTAAAACTAATTAATTAAATTTTATGTTTAATCCATATGAATTCAAATCTTTAGTATACATATGGATGATTCGTTCATCATTTGTAGTTGTATAAGTATAAAATGGTACAAAATGGAAGAACCAAATACAATAAACAAGATTTTTCGAGCACACAGAAGAAAGCTGAATGCAAATGGATCGGATAAGGACCCAGACTCCCAATCTATGACTTACAGGAATTGTTTTTGTCAGTCATAGGTAGGAGCGAATATATTTCTGCAATTCTGCACCTAAACAAGCTACTATTTGGCGTAAACGGCAATTATCTTTAATTCAATCATTGATGAGTTTTTGGAATCTAGAATCCAACCCAACATATAGAAAAGATGCATGCATATAGTATCTCGTATCTACCCCACAAAATTGTAGTAAAAAATTCATTTGATTATCACACATCTTTTTGTGCAGATAGGAAATATTAAGCAAGCTAATTCATATACATACATATATCCACCTACACGAATAGGTCCATGATCCATGAAGCTCAATACTACCCATTTAAAACTTGCACGAGGAGAAACTTAAATATCTGAATCTTATCTCAATACATTTCTCTACCTGCATTCTGATGATATCCGGTAATACGCTATGTGACCGCAACTATCGTGTTCTCCTATAAGCAAGAATCCCAAAAAGAAGACAGAAAGAAAATCAGCCTAATTAAGTATCTAATTTGAGTATTACGTAATACCAGTTACGCAACATCAAAGTTTAATCGTATAGACATTCGAAACAACATTAAATTATTTTATTGCTTATTTATTTGAAAATAAATATAATGTTCAGTCATAATTATTCGTTCCAGATACAAAAACAATGCAGTTCTAAACTTAAACAGACAGATTTGCTTAGTTCCAAAGCGCCCCTATTATTTCAAAAAATTCCGTAACTTTGTTCTCTGTCGAACATATTATTCATACATTGTCCTAAAAATATGTCATCCCCAACATTTCAGCGTACGTTGAGTTGGGGTCTACTCGCTGTACTATTTTTATCTTCGGTGGTAACAACAACGGTTACTGTTGACGCTGCGTGGTATAGTTCAGAAGAGGTTTTTGAAGAAGATCATGAGGAGCACGACTACTACCACCACCCGGCCGAAATTTTGGACTCGAGTAATATTGGTCTAGAGCGAGAGTGCGAGAACGATTTTTTTAAAACCATAATTTAATTTTTTTAATTTCAAGTGATTGTTATGTATTTAAGGTAAATTTTTAACAGACACATCCAGCAGCACATGGATGTTCCAGTAGACACATCCAAAATGACAGAAAAGGAATTGCTTTTTCACTATTTTAAGATGCACGACACAGACAAGAATAACATGCTGGATGGATGTGAGCTGATGAAAAGTGTTCTACATTCACATAAGGGTTTGTTGTAATTAGCCGTATAAAATTTTATAAGAAAGACAATACATTTAAGTAAATAATGCAATTGTTTGTACGATGTAGAGAATAACAGTAAACATGAAAAGGACATTGGGATATTCTCGGATAAAGATTTGGCAGCACTTATAGATCCAGTGCTGAAAAATGACGATCGGAATGGGGATGGAATGATTGACTACTTTGAGTTTAGTATGTTTCAGTCTAAAACGGGAACTAAGTCGAAAGCGAAGGTTCGACATAAGCGGAAAAAGCATGTTTTAAACAAACTGAAAGAAAAATTGCTCTAGCAATAATTATTCTGTTCGGAGAATATTCAGATATAACGTTTGAAAACATAATTTTTTATAACTTTCTGATTATATTTTATTGCAAATGTATTATATTATCTGAAGTCATCACACTACTAAAGTTAGGCAATAAAGCGATGAAGCTACATTTTACTCAAACGACAGAACCAAGAACACTGCAGATCATAAAATGTAAATATAGACCGGCCTTAATCAAGATTATGATATGAGTTTCTAAATACATTTCAACCATTAGATAGGCAAACTAAGAGTTGCACAGAGTCCAACTTTGGTTTTGATTATCTTATCGCTTTACCAGCATTTTAATACGTGGATCATGTATTTTAAAAGATTATTTCGTTACAAATGCCGGAAATCATAATGGAAGATGTATACGGTTCAGTATTACTAGACAAAGACCTGTACCTGGACTCAGACTTCCTAGTGGCGTCGCCGCTCTTATTGTCATTCACAAGAAAATATATCATTCTGCATCCAACTATTATACTAAGAAATACGTAATATATGTCAATAAACCTATACGCTTCAAAAATGTACGATTTTTACCTAATGAATGGTCCGTGAAAACTGCAATTTTTCGCTTTAACAATCATAAATACGTCATTTCTTCATAAATCTGGTTGGGTTGATTGAATACTTTGCGACAAAGTTAGTCCCAATTTGTGTGAGAACATCAGTGTACAATTGGCAATCGATTATAAACAGGTTTTCATGCGATGTATTAAAATTTTACTAACTGGTTTTGGCTTACATCGGTAGAAATTGAATTATTAATACGATTAAAAATACCAATAATTTGTCTTTCTAACTAATCATTTTAGAAAATTTAATATTTTCTTAAGGACTAGAAGAAGTAGGTACATAGTATACCTGAGCATGTATAAATGAAGCACGAAGATGGTTTTCTTGCATTATTACGCATATCCTACTACTAGCATCAAACACGTCATTTACCTATATCAATCTAAATCATCATGAATACAGTTTCACTGTTTGTTCTGATAACTGCTGCAACAGTTGGCGCGAGGATTGTTAATGTTATAAGATCTTCTGGAGAACCAATAGACAACAGATACATAGAACCTAACAGTGGATTTGGATATCGTTCTGTCAGCGTGCCCGGATGTCCAAAGTAAGTTACCTTCAAATTTAATAAAACCATTTGCATAAAAGTTACAATAATTATTCTTTACTGAACATTATTTATTTTAGATCAATTGAGGGTATTCCCTGGTTATACTATGGAAATCCAGCTCGGTGTTTTTTGGCTGGAACTCAAGGACCTTGCTTGTCTGGTCAATATTTTTCAGCAACCCCTGGAACACCTTATGGTATATGTGTAGGCATTCCACAGAGGTCAGGTGAGAGTGTGCCATTTAGCGGCTCTACAAGTTTAATTGAAAATGAGCGTCCTAGTTGCTCCCAGGACGCATTCAACCGTTACATAAACCAGTGTGTCGGCCAACTCACATTTGAACCATGACTTTGTGACGCTTCCGTTAAAAGAAAAGTTTTGTGAAAATTGTTAAGTTTGATATTAAGCATTTCTTTCCGTATCGATATTTTTTATTTTCGCAATATAATATATTAAATATAATAATCAATACAGCCCTAACTATAGATAAGCTGGAATACAGGGGTGACAGGGACTATTTATAAACATTAGTAAACCTACTATCCACCTCATGACAACCTAGCGGCGTTCTCGTTACTTACCTGATAATATGTAGATTTCATTCGTGAAAACATATATACCTATATGTATATAATGTATTTTTATGTACAACTGTTACTTTAATCGAATCCATGTGTTAAAATACAATACGATATTTTTATTAGAACGTGCTTGTGTACCCATGCATTATGACGAGTTGTGAAACAACAAAGTAATAAAATCGCTAGTGTTCTTCTGTCTGTCTGTCCGTCAGTCTGTTCGGCGATAATTAAAAAACAATCGACTTTTTTGAAAACGGTTTTCACCAATCGGTTTCTAGTGATCTGGGCTTGGATGAGTTCGAAAGTGGAGGTCATCGAAGGTCACTTTAATGATAAGGTCATTCAGAATTTTATGCGGCAACAAATGGCACGTGATACTGATACCTCATTCAAAAGCCACGTCCATAGTGTTATGGGGCGTCTAACGTCCAATCATTCAAGCGCCCACGGTGTTCTTGGGCGTCCAACGTCCAATCATCCAACCGTCCAAGTACTGCTTTGGCGTCCAACGTCCAAGGACGCTAGCGTCCTGCCTACCTCTGGATGGCATGTAATGCCTCAATCTAAAACCCTTGACAAACTGGGTGTATACCTGCAGACCTTTAGTGTAGGTGACATTGATAAGGCCCTATCATAATGTCAATGGTCATTTAGAACTATATGCTGCAACAAATTTATTGGCAGCACTGATATATCCATTGCTGAACAACGACGATCAGAATGGGAATGGAATGATTGACTACTTTGACTTTTTAAAGATTTATCCACGTCTAATATTATTGAACCGTATCCATGTTCCATATTGATTTTGAGTGCATGATCCACGTGTTACAACGCTGGTATAGCAATAATCAAGACCATAGTTGGGCTATATGTAACTGTTAACAAGTCAACTGTGGCAATAATACAAGGTAACCACGCTAACCCATTAACCCAATACATACGACATACCGATTTACCATTTACCATTTTACATACTTAGTACAAACATACTCTACAACCGGACCGAGACTATTTAACTAGTGGCTTTGCAGCTCCATTCACAGGAACAGATACCGTTTTGCGTCCAACAATTATACTAAGAAATCTTTTAAACTATAACATTGTGTAAATTGCTTGTCACAACAAAACTACAGTTTGTTTACACAAACAAAGAAACAGTCAAGTAATGTCTTGCCTATGTCAATAAGCCTACACGTTTAAAGTAATACAAGGTGTTTACCTAGTAAGTCAGCAAACTATGCAATTTTTCGCTAAAAAATCAGACACTTCATTTCTTAGTAAGGGTTGCTTGGAGTTCATTACGATTACATCTCCATACAATAAATGCCAAACTCACTCGATTCCTTATATGATCACTTTCGTTAAGCATAAACAAATGTCCCCTAAAACGAAACATAGCAATGCATTTCAAAATTTGTACGAAAATATTTCTGTACAGTTGGCAATCGATTATAAACAGGTTTTCATGTTGTAGGTATATTAAAATTGACGGACTGGTTTCAGATTTGAGATTATATGCGTGGACAATGAATTTTGAATACGTTTTGGATTTTAACCCGGCATTACATATGTATTTGTATAACTGTTAAAGTTTCTGACTAATCATTAAAAAATGTAATTCTTTTGTACGGATTAAAATGAGTATGTTCGTAGTCTGCCTACTATATATAAAGAAAGCACAATGATGGTTTTATCACACATTATAACATTTACACCCTACTTGCATTTAAACCTTAAAAAACACGTCACTTATTTGAATCAATCAAAATCATCATGAATGGAGTTCCGTTTTTAGTTTTCATAACTGCTACAACAGTTGGTACATTAAGTGAAAGAATAGTTGATGTTATAAGACCTTCTGGAGAACCAATAGATAACAGCTACATACAGCCTAACACTGGGTTTGGGTATCATTCTGTCAGTGTGCCAGGATGTCCAAAGTATTAGATCGGTTGAGGGTAATCCCTGGTTGTACTATGGAAATCCAGCTAGATGTTTTTTGGCCGGAACACAGGGACCGTGCTTCTTTTATCAATATTTTTCAGCACTTCCTGGTACACCTTATGGGATATGTGTAGGTTTACCGCAGGGGAGGATCGGTGCACAATATAGCTACGCTACATATATTGAACAAAATGAACCCAATTGCTCTCCGGGCGTGTACAGCAGCTACACAAAAAAGTGTGTAAAACTACTCAGATATTCATTGTAAGATTTCAAATGGACATTTTCAACTTAGAACTAAAAATTCATCCAAGGTTTTATACCTGAAGCTCAGATTACAATAAATGTTTCATAAAAATTGCCAAGTCTTAAGTAACCAGTAATTGCTGCATGCAGGATATTTCATCAAAATCAACTAAAGTTTGTAGGTCATTAGCAGGTTTTTTAATTCTACCTGTATCCATGTAACACCTGAAAAGATGATGAGCTGGGCTGGGACACAGGGCCATATTCATCCTTGTCATATCCATAGTTTTTAGCAATCGCTGGAAATTATCGATTACTCGTATTTTGTACAGATCCCAGCCCCTTATCCACGTCACGAAAGCCTGGCGGCGACCTCGTAGCTTACCAAATAGATTTCATTCTTGAAAACATATGTACCTAGAAAATGTAGTTTTATGTACAGCTATTATTCAAATCAAATTGTTAAAATGCAAATGCCATATTTTTATCAGAACGTGCTTGTGTATTATTTTCCAGTGATAATATACAGTACAGTGTGCTAGTCTTCAGTGCAGTTCTATTGCCATAAGCAGACTTAATGTGAGCAATAAGTGCTAATCTAAACTAAACTGTACCTAGGAATTACTTTTATATAATTGAGGTACATGAGTATGGGTTTCAGAATAAAATTGTAGGCTTGCCTTTGAAACATAGAGAATGTTGACTTCCTATACACATTTATGCATATTTATGTACTTTTTCGTTTTAGACAGAAATCAAGAATTATAGTTTTAAAAACCAACTAAACTAACTCTTATTGCCACAAGCAATGACCTTTCAACTTGGTCCAGGCTGACATTGTAACATTGTGAGGATTAGGTATCAAGTAATAAAGTTATGAATGCATGTACTTATTTCTTTGCAACAATAGAATAATTTGTTGCTGTAAATTCGAGAAAAAATTCAAGAGTTAATGATTGACACTATATACGCGATTTCTTTGCAATCTGTGCAACTGACGTACTGGATGTAGCATATGAACCTATAATCATATTAAATTATAGACCCATGTCCAGCACATAAGTCACGGTCCAAGAAATCAATTTGTAGTTATTACTTTTCTGACGTAATATTCAAATTTTCGTAGGTATATATATAAGGGGTGATTTTATCAGTTCATTTCATTCCTCTTCTTAACTTATAGAAAATCTGAATTTCCAGCATAGATCCAAAAGAAAGACAGATCATGACTTCATTAAAGGCAGTTTTATTGATACTCTTCATTTTCGGCACAGCCAAAAGTGTATTGGGTGAACGGATTGTTAACATATTACACCCTTTAGGAGAGCCAGTAGATAACAGCTACATAGAACCCAACAGTGGATTTGGCCATGCACACGTTAGCGTGCCCGGATGTCCCAAGTAAGTTTAACGAACAAAATTGTTATAAAACTTAATATTTTTCCAAAATTCGTTATCGTTTCGACATTTTAACGAGCCACATTTATTTTTAGATCTATTGACGGTAGTCCCTGGCTATACTTTGGAAGTCCTCCTAGATGCTTCTTGGCTGGAACAAGGGGACCTTGCTTGCCCGGCCAGTTTTTTTCATATAAGCCTGGATCACCTTATGGACTATGTGTAGGAGCTATTCTACCTGATGGAATTGGCATTGTATCTGTACCTGTGCCTACTACTACAACTACTACTACAACGACTACACCTGCACCTGCTCCTACTGTGGAAGCCAGAAGTATACCTATTATTCAAGACCCGAGTATTTACTGTGCTACAGGGTTGTACAACTATTACACACAAAAGTGTGTTACAAAACTTGGTCTTGGCTATTTAACAGCAAAGTAATACGTGCAAAATCTATTTGATCATTAGCTCAATAAAAAAGTAAGTTTTTAACCTGTCATTTGTATCCGTTTAAATGTACATCTTTATTGCTGCCTTCTTGAAGATCATCTTGAGCATTTAGTAAAATATTACCAATTTATGACCAAGTAAAAAATGAGTTTCTGAGAAAAGTACCCGAAATATGGACGTTGGTTGGCTTTACCTTGACGTGATTTCTTAAACCATGCTAAAAATATCAAGTTTTACAAGCCTTTTCATATATCTCCATTTTTTATGTCGGACAACATGTAAAAGTGACATCAGTTTTTTTTAAATCTAAGATAAATGAGCTTTACGATTTTACACACTAATTTAGCATATGAAAAACTAGTTTTACAGCTATACATTGCTTACTTTTATTATAAGTTACCTAATTTCCGAGTAATCACACGAGTCTGCTAAAAAACAAATAGGTAATACCTCAGGGTGTATAAAAGATGAGAGAAAATGGTATTCCAAGTCATAAAGCCGGGAGCATATCAAAAAGACTATTTGTATTTCAGTAAATACAAAACAGACCAAAATGATTTTGAAAACGGTTGCATTGTTAACGTGCATTATTGCTACAAATGCAAAGTACGAAAGAGTTGTTAACATAATCGTACGTCAAGGAGAGGAAATAGATAACAGTTACATTGAGCCAAACTACGGCGTTGACTATCGTTCCACAAGTGTACCTGGGTGTCCAAAGTAAGTCAAATTTTCACAAAAAAATTAAACAAATAATTTTTTTTAAACTTAAGTTTATTTTGGGGGCTCGTTTACAGATCGATTGATGGAAATCCCTGGTTGTACGATGGAAAACCTGGGAGATGCTACTTAACTGGAAGACGCGGACCATGCAAGTCTTCCCACTATTTTGCAGTAAAAAATGGGTATCATATTGGAGTATGCTTACGAAAACCTTCATCCACTGAAATCAATAGAAAGATATTCACGTGCGAATTGGATGATAAATTGTATAGCTACTACACAAAGAAATGTGTAAATGTAATTGAATTATAAATGCAATAAGTAAACTGAATAAAACCTTAGCTTTCAAAACAAATATAATTTTATTCTTTACATTTATTCCCACCTGCTCATCACTACCATTTCAAACTACAACCAACACTCATTCGTAAGGCGTCTGTAGTACACTTCATCATGGTGTACACACCTTTGCAATAAGTGTTTTCCAATTTTAACCTTAGCTTTCAAAACAAATATAATTTTATTCTTTACATTTATTCCCCTTTATAATCTGGAATTTGACCGCCTTAATTAATTAACATCCCTTCCACCCACGCTTAGCATGTTTATAAAAAACTACAAAAAATGGAAATAAGAAAATCCCAGTATATACATACAAAAGAGAAACAAGCAACATTGCATATGAAATAAAATCTATATACATAAAAATGAGACCAACTAACAACTAATAAAAAACAACCCATTTATACATTCTTCCAAAAAACCTCCCACTTATTAATTGGTAATTCTCTACTACAGTTGGTTGGGAACAGGTGGGTCGCACATTTCCGATGAAAAGATTTCATTCATGAATGTACTCAACGTTTGCCTAGACTCTGGACACTTTGGAAAGTAAGTTCCACAAGCTCTACTATCCCTCCTTGACTTGCCAAGGAATGCAGCGTAGTCATACACATAGGCTGGTGTGCCTTTTGGAGGATCCTTTCTTGTCTCTGGCTCTTCGCTGTTTACATGAATATAATTTAAGAGAAAAAAATGTATATCAGTTTAGGAATGAACAAAATGAAAGGAAATATAAATACAAGTAAACAAACCATTTACATATTATGAATGCGTATAGTAATTAAGGAACTAACGAAAGGATACTGAAATTCTATAGGAAATTTGAATGGGAAGAGTTTGCAATTGTTACTAATTACCTGTGCTTCTTCAATGCTTCAATGAAGTTGCTTGATTAGTATTATTGTTATGAGTTCAATAAATACACGAATAAATACATACAATCACATTAAAGTCAATATAGAAAATCCTGGAATTCGGACAAAACATTGCATAATATTGCTTTACATAAGAAACCACGCAGCACTCTCGTGCAAATATAATTTGACACGCTGTGATTAATTATGTGTCATTAATTATGCTAATTACAATCTTGATTAAGATTTTTACGCTACAACACAAAAGAAATAAAACTGAAATGCGTAGATCATTAATTTTTTGTGGAACGCAGTAAATATCAAGCGTAGGCTTCACTGAAGATGACGTGGTTATCATTTTAGATAAGCCTATACACGTCGGTATTATACATGATATGCGATATTATCGTTACTTACTTGTAGTATTCCAGCAACAAATTCTCAAACCGATTCGCTGTCGTATTCCTTCTAGCCATCACCTCACAAATACCCTTGGCAATGCAATGATCCGTGTCAAACTCCGTTGTAACCGAAAGATATTCCATAA
>JAHZNG010000295.1:0-43625 GCA_027744375.1 Orchesellides sinensis
ACGACATCAGAGCAGAAGCAGGCATGCTAAGGTAAGAATTGCTTTTTTTACTTTATGCAGAAGCAACACCGATTTTCTGCATCCTGGAATTCAAGCTTCGGAAGATTTCGTATATGAGCGTTAAGTCATATAATGTATTATACTCGCCTAAAGTACAACCATACTGAAATCGCTGGTCTGTTAAGTATACATATATCTTCATTATATATAGTCTTAGTAACTTCTAGCAGCAGTCTTTCACCTCAGACATACTTCAGTGTTTCTGAAGTCAAGGGCCAAGTTTTTAAAAGTGAAGAGATATGCTCTACTGAACGGTAAATCAAAGCAGGCAGAAACTTCCGTGCGAATTTTTTATTATGATACCTAAGCTACTACGTATTTTAGCCCTACAGCTACTTTGTAAGTAAAATGACTTATGCTTGAGAACCGAATTGAACTAATACATACTGCTTAGAATGGGACATTATCAGTTATACGTCATCCATCTGAAGACAGTATGACAGTAAGGAACTTATTTTTTCCTTTCCATCCATCCACCCACTATCATATGTGTGAATCAGCGAAATCGGAACTTATGTCAGAAAAGTATCAATTTTTCACTGCCTTTTTCCAACCCAGACAGCCTCTAGGATATCAGCTGGATTGGCATTATGGGTTTCTAACAGAACAAGCTCACTTGCCTTGACACTCCGTAACTTGTAACTTATCATTGCACTAGATGCATTTATGAAATGAGAGCAGTAACCATGCCTTAACTTTCAATCATATAAATCATGAGAGTTTTTTAATCAGCCAACGAATCCAGTCTTATGGAAAATGGATGCCATCCAAAAAAGTCACTAATTAAATGTTATGAAACACACACAATCTTTTAAATTTTTATACATGGTTGCAACCATACATACTTGTAATTAATACATCAAAGAACTCCTCAAAATCTCATGCCTCTCAACCCATTCAAAACATACATACATAGTATTCCCAGAAAATTGGGTCATCTCAAAAAGCATTTGTACAAATTACATATAAATAAATAAAGTTGCACACCAAAGCCAAAACCCAATACATATACTGGCCCAATAATCAAGAACCCGTAAGTAATTTATAGTAACACCCCATTCATTCTGACTTCATACACATTCCGGCATTAATTTTGCCAAAACATCATTAATCATTCTGGTCAAAACAGATTCCATTTTTTAAAGTCACACAAAAATCCATCTTTCTGCAAACGAGGTCAAGTAGTGTACATATACGTTTTCCTCCATCTTTTTACAGTTACCTATTACAGTAACAAACGCAATGTTTCCATGTTTATAATTTTAAAAATTCTATTCCTACCCTGTTTAAATGACCAAACTACTAAATGTGACTATTATAAAATCCGAGTCGTTGGTCCCGTCATTTCTCAATTTGAATTCAAATCCAAAAAAAATACTAATAAAGAGAAAAAGATTCATGTGTCAGTAAACAATATGATAAGAAATTCGACTCCAATCCCAATTTCTAGATTTTCATTGAAAGAAAAATGATATACAAATCCAAACCAAAATTTTCCCTTTTAATAAAGCGATAGACCCTCAACATGTAAACTTTTAGGTTCCTATATGCAGCTTAAAACGAACACCATTACTCACTCCATACATGACTACCACACATATTCTCATTTTGCAGTAGAAATACAACAGCCAATTCAACAACCGCTCTAAAACCGCCCTGGCCCTTTTTTCTAATGATGCAAGCAGGACAATGGGAAGTGATATAATACACAGCGTTACAAAAACATAACTGGCTAACAATTTTGAACAAAGGCAAAACAGAAGCACTGCGATAGCTTTAAACTTCATACAACACACCCGCATTATTCCTTCACAAAGTTGTTCAAGCATCTCCCATGTCATAACCAACACGGAGTTCCCAAAAGTAAAAAATAGTAATAATAATGAAAAGTATCATGAATTTAAGGTTCATTTTAACTACTGACTTGAATGATACTGTCACAGTAACATAGAGCCAGTAGGTACTGCCAAGCACCATAATACTACTACTACATTGATGCTGCCGTAACACACCAAATTAAATGGTGAAATTGTAAAAATACTATAAAAAGCATGTGCATAATATCCTGATCATCATCTGAGCCTAGTGATATCATTGACGCCATGCGGCCGTGTAATGGCATCATGACATTACATGCATATCCTAGTGGTATAGTAAAAAGTTGGGTGGGCGCATTGAATAAAAACCATCATTCGATATTATCTCTAAAACCAAAGAATTCAAGCGCAGAAAATCCTATTTGCCCTGCTTCACTGTTTGTCCTATCAAAAAAATGGGACTTGAGTGATCCCAGTATCACACAAGCCAAGTGATATGATGGTACTCGTGATGATGGTAGCGATCCTGCTGAAAAAAACCATCACTGAATAAAGTCTCCCTAAAAGTGTAACTATCCTACATCGATTAATGTCACTTTTAAATTCAAAAAGTATGCAGGGATGTATGTATGTATGTAATATGATTGTTGAATACAACGCGTCTTCATTCAAATAAGCACTATAATGCAGATTATATCTACATTTTAAGTGGTGATGACGGTAAATGGTGTTGGTGGTAGCATACAATCATTGACTGGAGTGGAGATATGAACAAGGAAAGAGATGTAATGTAAACAAAACGAGCACCAAACTTTTGCATCTTTCTATTAACATTAACTTTTGAAATAACTTTGGGGGTGCATGCACTCAAATTTTATGTTGATGAGGACGGTACCTCCTTTTAGGGCTCCAAAGCGGTGTTTTTTACTAAATGCATATTGATAACACAATTCTTCATATAAAACTGGAGTAAATATATAAACATGTGCAATTGTTCATTACAGCCAGCACAACCAAAAGGAAAGTACCAGCCCATTGCGTCCAATACAGAATGTTAAAAGTATCTATTCAAACACCCAAACATTAAATGTTCAAATCCCCGCATTATGTGTTTTGTGTTTTAATAAGAATATGAATGCAATACAAGATAACACCCTTTCTGAATTACACACAACTACCTGAGGACTGTAGTAACTAATTTACTTAGCTTAAGCCAAAACAAGCCACCGGAAATCACGGTGGTTTCTTGAAAACATTCCTTGAAATAAACACTTTTTCACTAGGGAGTTCTCTGATTTAGAAAATCACGTAAGGAAGGATTAGATAAACATAAGAGAGAATAGCAAAGTAAGTAAGCGGTTAGATTGACGATATAAATTACTCCTATGTGTAGACTAGATTGGTGAGAGAAAGAAGAGTTTGTTGCTATTAAACACACCTTTTACCTAATAAAACAGCCTTTTTGTATTATCTCTTCTTCACCCAGTTTCCTTACATTATTGAATATATAAGTCAAGCGAGAAGAGAGCCACAGGTTAACAAGAATACGGCTTCTCACTACTGTTAATGTATCCATATATCGCAAATAGGTTTTCATTTAATATATTTGATATAGTGTTTGTAAAGCACGACAAAAGAGATGAGGCAAATTAACAGCTTCTTGTGCAATGCAACTTCCTTATTCGCTCCAAGCTTCACCGCTTTTTCTTCAAACAGATACAAAGCTTAAGGAGAGGGAACACTTATTATTATAAACATAATATGAATCATTATTAGCAAAGTAGCATATCACACAAGAAACAAACTTGTTTGCTTCTCCTTTCACAAGCTCTCATTACTGCGTGCACATGAAGGATGATTAACTTTCCAAATTACCTTTCTCACAACTTTACGCTTTCACATTCCTTTCCTCTCGGTTTCATAGCGGAGGTACTCAACTACACAAAGAATAAATAAGAAGTGATGAGCACATATACCACTATGGATGATGATGAGGAGGAAAGCAAGTTACTACTCGTGGTTTCTTGTGGTTGCCTCCTTTTACTATGCTTTCCCTTCAGACTAAAAATTTAAGCATGCCCATGTGAACGAAAACGTTTGATTTATTAATTTGCGATGGTTATTTATTAAACTAGGGTGGTTAAAGATTGCTAAAATAAACACATGGCTTTGCTCACATTACAAAATAAAATTTTCCCTAGATCAAAAATTTTGAGCATTATTTTATTACGAAACTAAATACAGAATAAAGTTTGGGGAGAAATTACAATAAATTCTCAATTCATCTCCGCTTATAATATACTTCCCTCAAGCAATTTTATGCAGATGTAAATCTAAAACGCACATGGGCAAGCTAGAGGTAAAAATTAAAAAGCTTTATAAATGCAAGTGTTGCAACGTAATTTTTTATCGTGTTTTACTCTGAAATGAAAAGTGGTAAAGTTCGCACGAACATATATGCAAATGAGCAAGTTTGCAATTCCTTTTCGCAACTCAATTTTACCAGCAACGACAAGAGCAGCAACACATTATGTGTATAATTCATAATGGTATTGATGGTAGGGTTCCAATAGCTCGAAGAAATAATGTATTACCCACAGTTAGAGAAATTAGTCACTTAGCCGTAATATTAGCGCGTATGTAGTGTTTGATATGCAGTATAATTAGAAGCCCTACTACGATTCGCTATATTACATAGCGTGCATTACTACATTCTGTATAAACGTACATTCACACAAACTCGTTCAAATGTAGGGAAAGGTCCAGTCAAGCCAAATCTTTCACAATCTCCCTTTCGTGTTTCCTTTCACGCACCTTTCCTGACCACGGCAAAGCTAATTGAAGGCTAAGGTACAGTAATTTTGACTTTCTACATTCGTAGATTACCTGCAAAGCTAGCTTTGACCACGCCAACTTTTATCTACACCGACTCTCAAGTGCATTGCCTTCTTGATGTACGTGAAAATGGAAAACAGCAGGTCTACCAGTCATTTACCTACTGCTAAAGGGGGGAAAAGGTGAAGAACATTTTACATTGTACTTAAATATTTCACCTTTTTTTCCATCGCATCCCCACAAAATGGTAATGTAATACTGACAGAGAGAATATTAGAAAGCTATGGCATTAAAGCAACAGCATGCCAAAACGTGATTTGCAATCTGATTTTATCCATGTCACAAAGGCTTTACTTCTGATCACACACTGAACTAGTTTGCATGCAGAGGATTCATTACGCCACAGTATCAAAGGGAGCGAAAACCCATTTGACGATGTATGTTTATATAAAATATACAACATACTTTTTTCACTTTTATTTTGAAAAACCAGTTGTTTACAAAAGACCAAAAACCGTTCCCTAGCTTTATTAAATGTATAGTAGCAAACTGACTCTGCACCGATTAAGCAAATCAGATAGTATTTGCTTGGAAATCAATTGGCTAGACATTTACATTTTTGAGATGGCATCAAGTAAATACCTGTACGTTTTGTTGGTACTCCTTCCTCTGATGGTACAATAATGAGTAGAAAGTACACATGCATCATGGCACTCTTCTCTTCAAAAAATATACTTTAATTGTGTCAAGTTACTTTCCAAGTGTCAAATTATGTTGACAGTAGACCATTTTCTTATTTACCTTGGCTGACCCATTTTATCCGGATGAAAGGAATACAATGCACTTGGAATTCAGTTTGCCTGTGTTCTTTTGAGACAGCAATTGCATCAATTTAAAAGTAAAGGTTAGCCAAAATTACTTACGTTTGCCTGGAAAGCAAACTTTTATGTATATCAGAGCAAGAGCATTGAAAAGAGGTAACCTACTATGGTAACTTAAAAAACTCATACAGTCTGATGCTGAATCGTAGTAAAAGTAAGAAATTAGGACGGCGACGTTCCGAAACATCTGCCGATAGTCTTTTCATACGACGTACTTGGAACGAGACAGAAGAAGGGAAACTAAATGTAAATCTAACAATGAATGTGTGTCTGCCGTTTTTACCACATTTTTTTTGTACAGCAAGATATCAGATTCATGTAATTACATTCTTGCTTAACATACCGCTCTTGTTCAAACAGACATTCCCTGGCTGACTGGTTGCCTGCCTGCGGGTGTCATTCCACTGACCCGTAAAGTTTAAGCAACATTGCTCTTGCCTTGCCATTTAGTGGTCCGATTGCTTCTTTTCTTGTTTTTTCCTTTATCATCGTACAGGACAAGACATCGTAAGCAAAATTGTGGAGTCGGTTCGAGAGAAGAATTGCTGGAGTACTATACAAATATAATGTCAATATATGCACCACACACCAGCACAACTACTACTACTGCTCCTGTCGGATATTTCATCTGAAGAGTAAAAAAAAGTAGAGGAAGCAAGAGAAAAAAAGCAATTGCATTCTTTTCAACCATCCAATCGGTCTAGAATATCTCAGAGACAAGTGAGGTTAAACGAGAAAGTGGAAATGTTACCATAACAGGAACTAGTACAAATTGTAGACGCTATAGTATTACGCACGACAAAAGTCTCCAGCTCACCTTCATTCCATGTTTTATATATGTATTACATAAAATACATACATGCACCGCATATTTTCGCTGTACAGGTCGTTCAATCACAGAAACTTGGAAATATTTCTTAGATGGGGAAGTTTATACACATATATATGTATATATATGACTTTCTAACTTGTAACATACATGGCATACCAAACACAAGAACTACTTGCTACCTTTCTGTTTTAAGTAACCTCTGAACTTTTCATTTGACTGGGTTGTAATCGCGAGCACAAAGTAAAAAACCAAGGAAAAACTTTTTCTGCTTCATTGGAGAGAGAAATACATTATTTTTAGAAAAAGTGGAAGATAAATATAAAAATCATTTTGCTCTCTCACTCAACAAATAAAGTATACACACACTTATCAAAAGGAATGACCATCTTTTAGTCTAAAAGTATTTTTTGTTTACTTCATACAAAAATTAGCTTACTTACTCCGACATGTCAAGCTTTGTTACGTCACATTATTAACTATTCAGAAATGCTTAGCCAAAAATCTACTTTACTTGTCATATTAAATACTCCATCTGTACAATCAGCAAGATTGAGATAAAAAAAAGTTCCATACTTTTGCTATGTTATCGTTCAAGTTTCTCTCTATTATACACAAACATTCAGCATAAAAAATACTTTTGGAGTCGAATAAGCTTTAAAGTGCATTCTCATGTCATGATTATCTGTCAAGAAAACTGCAAGTTTTTGCAGTTACACACAAAGGCTTGCCGACGGAGACACACGGAGGTACAATCACAGCTAGATATTTAGAATATTGCTTTAAACGTCAACTTGAAGAAAATAAAGTTTGGACTAACACAGCACCTGCATAACATTTTGCATATATCTTGAACAGATAAACCAGTAGACAGACACAATACTATGTGCCGTTATCAAAAGTAAAAGATAAAGCATGTGGCTAAGCTCACAACAAACATGTTTTATTAATGAGAGCTTTTTCTTACGAATCTATTCCTTTACCTTAACCTTTCCCACTTTACCTACATTGGCTAAGAGTAAATTAGGTACTCAGCCGTCAGTAAAATACTGCTTTGGAAAGGGATATATATATGCGTTCGCCTTCCCACTTACCAACTCTAACCTCTTGGGGAAACCTGACTGTTTTAAATTTTATACAGACCGCATACAAGTTTCTCATGATGTCTGCTTCGCTTCAGCCTTATACGATACAGCGAATATACTAAGTTCTAAAAGGCGGTGAATATCATTTCATTTCGGGTTTAATCCCGAAAGCGAATTTTTTTGTTTTTAAAAGAAAGCACATTTCCATAGATATATAATATATGGTTGCAAACTAAAGTACACATATATGGCAAGTTTCAAGTTTTTAATTTGACTGATGCAACTTTTTATAAAATATAATATGCAATATTTGAGAAACGTTAAAAAAAGTTTCGTATGCGCAAAGTACATCGAAACAGACGTAATGGAATCTTTCCTCGTAAATTTGCGGTGTACATTTCAGCTTTTATCAGTAACACTGTCACATGTGGGCTGTGGGAAACATCGTCCACATGCATTCCTCTGAGGCTGTATTTACATCGGTGCACATAACGGATCATAATTAAACATGAATAAAATGTTCACATTCGTCTTGTAACATGAATGCTTGTGTTGCGGTGTAAAATGCATTTAAGGGAAACCCTCAAAAAAGGGATTTTTACGATGCAGCCATATAAAAGTAAAGAGATTGGAAAGAATGTAAACAGTGGAAACGATGATTTAACATCGGAAGCTACATATTGGTTTACTTTCTTCCTACGAGACGAGAGTGTGATAGCGTAAACGTATTAGATACCTTACAAACAATATTACACATACATAACTAACTATATAAACCTATATCCAATCTAACCACAAAAGTCTCCATGTACTTCCATATAAAACGAATAAGTAAGTAGATTTTTCTTATGTATATTTTATTACAGTCACACTTCACACCCGAAAAGCCAATGCACAGACAGACCACCACCGCACACACACCAAAGTGAAAGGGCCCCGGACAAAAGTTGTCGACGTGCATATAAAGTGGTTGCAGGTGACTGATTTTGGTCGAATAGTAAAATAAGTAAGGCAGTTCTTATTGTCAGATATAATAATAACTTTACCAACACTACAACTGCATTTTCCTATCACTATCATAATAAAAAACTTTTCCTCCTACTATCACACTACATATAGCACCACCATCACCACCACCACTGCCATAATGCTCGTCTAATGGAGACCACGAGTGGTGCGTAAAAGAGTAAAAACATGACACTGAAAAGTGTTGGTGGTGACGGAAAAGTTACTGCTCTTATAACACGGTATAACACTGTATACCTTAATATATGGCCTGTGTGTTCCCACCACACTTACACCGGTCTCAACTTGGTTTTTGTACAAGGACATATATGAACGCAAGAGATTGTAAGGAAAAAGCAAAAGCAAGTTAGTCAATAAAGCCTTTTTACAGGATACATTTATAACAAGGACTATTTTCCCCTCCCCGTCGATTAATGCATATTTTATTTATTCACTTGCTGTCACTGATTTCCTTTCCGGATAGATTTATTATCGTCTCTTGTGTATGCGTATGTGCACTCCCTTTTGCCATGCATGCATATGCATGAAGTAATCCATAAATTCAGTACTGGAGAAAACCCTCACTTTCAACCAATCTATATGCATTTCCATTCCCCGTGACTTGGAAAACACTTAGAACAACGGTAAAATATCTCACACGTATAGTGTAAAAGAAACCTTAGCGTAACATAATGACTTTTGTACACAACTATAAAATCATCACTTTGCTTTCTAGCCCATGCTGAAAAAATAATAAGCTAGTGAGGAAGAAAGAAGCCTAATAATATGAGTAAATGTTAAACAGGGGCTCCTCACTTTACTCAGATGTGCAGAGACATATGTTTGCGAAAGCAGCAGCCGATGATAGCTCTCCAGACTGAGAAGGAAGTAGTACTATTATTACTTTTGACTGACTGAATAGAAAACAGACTATTACGGGTATCTCTTACATCATACGCGTATGAATGATAATAACTTACTAATGTGTAGCGAACAGACAGATACAATATTTTTTAAATATATATAGTTGTACACATTCATGCGAATATTATAGTATAGTTCCTACATTCATTCAACTATTTATACTTATGTGAAAATGTGCGACATGATGATATCATGTAAGTATAGAGTAATGTAACAAAAGAAAGAGCCGGTTAAAAGTGGAACTTTCTTAAAGCCCCGAAAATGGTTAAATGTAGCGAAACACACACTCCAAACAAGAAAAGAAAATATAATGGAAGGAATATAAGGATGTATCGCATTCTTCAAAGAAAGTGCACATTGTAATATTTTGTGTACTACAATACTTTCACCTGGGAAGCTTCAAAGTAAATGTTAATGCACATTTTCCTTAAAATGATAGTGAAACATTGAGACTTTACCCTTTTTTCCTTAGTTGGTGTCATTTATTCACAAAACATTTTTTTTCAATTACAACAAGGTTGCTGTAAATAACGGCAAATGGTATTAAGACGTGATGCATAATTGTGGCACATAATTTTATATACAAATACATGGATGCATTTCAGTTACGAACCCTAGAAAAAAGGTTCAAATCAAAACAGTTTTCCATTAGCCCATTCGAAGAAGACGTATACCAGACTTGTGAATAACGTATGTAGAAGGGGTTAATTTTGTGGTATACATATGTACATGTACATTACTCCTTCCGCTCCCTGTAATTATAGAAACGAAACAACTGAAAAACTGTTTCATTCAAGAAGTATCTAATTACTTGATCTGGCATATTGTGCATTTCATTGCAATTCAAATTTTGAAATTGCGGGGAAACCGTGAAACTTGTGGTAGTTCCATATAAAATTTATTGTGGTAAGAAACGTTTAAGACAAAGCAACGTTTTTGTGATATGCACATAACCATTGAAAAAATGAAACTATAAATTTTGAGCATGCATTAAAAATATCACCACACACTTGAATTATTATATCTGTCAAGAGCGTCTGGAACATGACAAGAACCGACAGCTGAGTGACAAAATAAAGGAACGATGGAGCAAACCATTGTTGTTGTTGTATTAAAAACTTATCTTTATCTTGCGTGTATTATACATGAGATGAAGTAAAGTAGCTAAAGAGCCTAAAGTAGAGTCCCATGCTATAGTAAATAGTTGAGTTGACATATGTACATACACTATGATTTCAAACTTCAAGCGTAAACTGATGTAACGGCAAAGTGGTTGTAGAAACAAATGAAAAGCCGAGAATAAAATGGAAATGAAAGAGAAATGGAGATTTGATACGACAATGTTGTTCCTTCTTATTACCTAGTTGGCAAAACGAGAATATTACATGGAATTGGTCGTAAGTAAAAAGGTTTATTCGTTAATAACATGTCTCGGCAAACTCCTGCCACTTCTAAAGCAGGAACCGCTTTCACATTCACTCCTTGAAAATGCCGAATCGCCTGACACTTTTTCTTACCCTGAAGAAATGATTGCATAGCATAATGGATAACGGATAATTCATTTTCTTTGTCCTATACACTTTCTCGTGTAATATAAAGTCATGTAATTCAACATGATTGTTACACACAGGCAAATAAGCTATATATACCGTATACATTTCCACTAAGGCAAGTAAAAATAACTGCCTTGTAGTAAACAACATCAATCTGATACTGCATAAAGCAAAATTTAGTAACAGTCATGTTTTTTTCTACCAAGAATACATCAGCTCCTGTTTGCCATACCTATTCTAAAACTAGTCCTGCTTATTTTTTATATTTATAATACTTTTATGCATGTGCTACCTAAAGAAGGATCCATTTTCAGCAAAACTGCACAAAAGAGTGGAAAAGTGAATAGGAAAGTGGCAAGGCAAAACGAGTAAGTTCTTTATAGTGTAACACTAATGTAATGTATTCCGATTGGACGCTCTTGTTGAAACATGCAAATGAATAAATCTCAACTTTTCACGAAAAGTGAGAGAGAGAGCATTACGCTGAGCTCTAGTCAACACAATTCTTCAAACTTGAGCAGAGAAATGTGAGTTTCCATTATTCCGGGAAACACCTTCCAAGCACTATTTTACAATACATTAGATGTGAATACATACTGAAAAAACATTCTCTCTTTCTCACCAAGCACTAGTCAATTATCCGTAACGTAAAGGAGGAAGGGCACACGCATCACAACATGCAGAAATTTCAAAAACATCTCACTATAATCTACAATTGCATGCAAGGGAGTAAAAAACATACCTAAACATATTATATAGCAACTCTTCAAAAAATCTCTTTTCATACTACAACATGCACAGCACAATACTTTGAGATTTGTTAAAAACTCCTGTAGATGATATACACATCACGCTTTATGACATTCTGAACGCATAATCGAAAATGTCAACGTCACCGATCACTTGTGAGCGTCAACTCATGAAAAATTAGGAGGTTTTTCCTTTTGTGTGTTTCATATTCTTTTACTTTATAGTGGCTAGTGTCGACAGGAAGAAAATGATGTACCACACTTTACTGTGTACCTATATGTGTATGTAGGATTTCATGAGGTAGTCAATACTACGTGGGAAGATTCATTTAAAGTAGTAGGTAACTAGAAAGTTTTCAGAGGAGCCTCAGCTTACCACCTTTTGAAATCCACACTCTGTCACAGATCTCGACATCGGTAACGCTCGATTGAACTTTGTTCATCACATGTAAAGCTTTCAGAAAAAACTTGCTTCTGTCATTATGCCAAGGAACAAGATTTAGGCATCAAAGTCATTGCAAGTTGTCAAGCAGTCTATGTACAAGATATTATAGTATGGAATGCGAACTGCCATGCATAATATTTTTAAGAGTTCAATTTATATATCATACTTATGTGTATTATGCATGTATTTGTGAGGGTAAAGCGAAAAAAAAGCCGTGACGTTTTTTTGCTCAACGAAGAGTCGCAACTCGTCGTGACGACAAGGAGATAGGATGTGATGTTTTCTCTAGATTATAAAAATAACATGGTTGCGTAACGTTAAAGAAAGGCTCTTTTGAGAAGATTGTTGTTGGTTTAGTGGTCGGGGTTCAAAATAATGGATGTTGTCACAACATAAATCCCTGTCATCCTCAAGTGTACGCGGATGAGCTGGTGTGTGAAGTTACATTGATTAGGTGGAATAGAAATTATTTTCAACAAAAATTGTTTCTTTTATGTACACGTCCGTTTTATTATTGTTTATTGTATTCAGTTCAAAAACACAATAGATCCTATTAGATGTCAATACAATAGAATTACTACGAAATTCTTCTTACTATTCTCTGTATACATGTTTTTTTATGATTTTGCATGTAGTGTAGCATGCTGTATACTACAACCGGTGCGCAATTACAAGTAGCTTCTTTCTTGCCGTTTACATTAAAAAAGTAATAAAATCTGGTGACCTTAATTGAAACAGAAAAATTGATTTTGATTCGCCAAGTAGAAAAACCTAGACTCATTGTCAGTCTTTCCATACCTTGTTTACCGTAAAACTACCGAAGAAAAAGTTAAGTACCTTCACTTTGTATATAGGAGGAGAGAAAAAAAACAGACGAAAAAGTTTTCTTTCGAAGATAAAGAACTGTATGAAGGAAACAATTCTCTTTGGAATTGTTTTGGAGAGGAAACAAAACTACTTTTCTTTCTAGATAAGATGCGGTTTTCGCATTAATTCCAGGATATGAGAAAAGACCTCGTCGATGGCAGCACTATTCTGCCTACGTATAGCAGAATGTCATATGCCATAAGATTATTATAAGTGATAAAGTAAGGGAGATAATAGCCTGGTGAAAATCCATGCTTGCTGAAGTGTATGAGCATTCATTTCCGGTTTATTTCTTTCATACTGCAGGTATATATAATCTGGACGTCTTTGCCCTGCTCTGTCTGTCTGAGACGCCATGCCTGCCATGTGTTTAAGTCTGATCTGAAGTAGAAAGTAGAACTTCTTTATTTTGATAAGTCTACGCACACGTTTTATGAAGTAAATATTGAAGTATGAGAGAGCAGACTTACTCAAAACATATGATATGTGTGACTAACCATTCTTTCACTATTTATGCGCTCCTTTCTCTATTGGAAAGCCCACATACAGATCAAGTAACCCATTCTCAACCAGCAAAAAAAGTAATCAGTGGCTTGTGAGAATAGAAGTTCGCAATAAGATCAAGTGTGCCCGTAAACTATGGTCACCAATGGACAGCTTTTTTTTTATTCCTTCGTTTAATACATGTACTATGTATACGTTCTCATCATCAGGAATATATTAAACCTACCTACCTATGCATTTAGTTAGTTAGTTTTTACGCTCTTCTTCTTTCCCACTTCCTTCCCTTCCTACTCTTTTTTGTCCAACAAAAGGAGTTAATGGCCAAAAATTTTATCGACACATGGGATCAGTGGTTGGATCGCCTGAGAGGAGACATGTGACTCCTAAAGGAGCAGTTAGATCCGTTCATGGTGCCTTTGTCAGATTTTCTTTTTTAGGCTTTAATAACTCACAATACCAAGTAAACGAGGCAATCATACAGAACAGTGGGAAAAAATCCACAATCGATCCAAAAGGAATAGTGAAGCAGAGCAAAAGTTGAAAGAAGATATCATTATCTAAGCTGATTCGATGCATCTTGATGAAATCTACTATCTCACAATGGAATCTATATGTGTACCCTCAACTTCTGAGGTTTTTGTCAACTACTCTGAGTAGAAACAGTCAAAATTACGGGGGAAAGGTAGAAGATGGTATGGCCCAATATACTGCCATTCTGCGAGAAGAGTAAGCAGGAGTAATGCTCGAAACATACATGAAAGATTGCTTTCTCTCTGATTGGAAGTACAACTTCTGTACTTTGAGAAATACCATAAGAGTAAATTCGACATTTTCGACATAACTCCTTCCAAAAAGTAAGTGAAGTTTCCCATGTAATAATCATGTTATGTAGATAAACTTCATTTATCCCCAGAAGTATCAAGTTGTGTACTTAAGTCTAAAAGCATACATGCAGCCAAAAGTAGTGCACAGTTGTAGATTTATACAAAAACTTTTTTTTCTTACCGTTCCCATCTGATTGATTGGGAGTCGATCGGGCTGTGCTCGTTCAAAGCTAATACACTCTTGACCTGATCCAAATGCAAGCCATCTTGGAGAGCTTGCTTGGGCTTTCCTGCACGCACCGCGGATTGTACACCTGAAAATTAATCAGACACAAAACAATGAATAAAACTATGGCAAACACATGCTGCAAATGAATTACCATCTTTAGAGATGAAGAGAATTAATTACAATCATCGAACCAAATGCTAATGATGTACCGGACAAGTAGTAAGGAGTAAATGAAATTAATTGTGTACCATATGCGGAAAAGTCAATTAATAATGTTGTTATCAATGCCCACAGGTGAAAAACAATGCATATTTATTATAGAGATTTTTTCAACTGTGGTGGTCTTTTCTTGATTGCATGTTATTTAGCTTCCCTAAATGGATGTCTGCAAATGTCTGCTACATTTTGAATGTATTGTCGGTTTGGCCAAAATCCTAATGCTAAAAGGTGCATATTTGGGCATAAAATTACGACAGCATCTTTAAACAATGAAAACAAAGGGATTGTTAATCTTCAACCGAGTACTTTTCGGCCACAAGGCGACCAACATCAAAATACTTTTGTGAATACTCAACTGAAATGAGATATTTGTCAAATTCCATATTCGGGAAAGGCATCAGGCATATCATTTCAAAAACCTTATTATTAATTTAGAAGAAATCTACTTATCCCAACTGTAAGTATGCTTACGACTGCAAGCTCAACACATGCGGCTTGCGAATATGAACGTTTTTGTAATTCCAATTAATATTTTGCGACGAAAAACATTCCCGTTATTTCAAGCCTGTACTTAACACAGTTCTAATTCTCCAATGTTTTAGTATTACAAAAAATCATCGACCCGTTTTGATCAAGTAGGACAGATAAATTAAATAACCGCAAAGAACTTACAAGAGATGCTGAAAGAATTGTACATAAATACTGTATACTAACTCATTCTGCATCAGTTTAACTTGACTAACTTGTGTTATGCTGGATTTAGTATACATAGCGAATATATATAAATATATGACCGCAATTTGCTGTTCTCTCTGTGGCCACACTGGCGCTCCAACGGATAAATGTCACACGAAATATAAAATGTGACACTGCCTTCTGGTCTCACTTCATCTGTGGGTCAGATCCAACCAATCTCATTATCATATGCCAGCAAAACCCAGAAAAAGCACGTACATCTAGAAATTCCAGTATGGCGACATAGACACTGGAGTCTTTTTGTCGTAGTTTGAGACAATTGAAAGAGAAAAAAAAACCTCTAACTTAAAGAAACTTTGTATTAGCCAATGTAATACAATAGCTTTCCTTGCAGTGTAACTCGAAAATAATGTAATAAAACATATATAACATCAGCATAATATAAGTTAGTGTTTTTGGCGTTCTGTACTATAATTGTGCCAGTTGGAAAGTATGCACGAGGCATTAAGTATCCCTAGAATGACTTTAGGGAAGCCTAGGGAATGTGTAAAGAAGCTTACACAAGACAACACTGGTGTGACTTTCAAAAAGAGTTTTCCGAGCAAACAAGACATATGTGTGAAACCCATAAGAATGTTCAAATTTGTGTCAAACTGCTGCTCCTCTGCTTTTGATGGAAGCTAACGTAGCGATAATGAATTTTATAAAAAAGAAGGCGGTTGGAACCAAGCAAAGGCTCGTAGTCTTATATTTTGAATCATAATAATATATGCATGCTTATGTGTTTCTCTTCCGGAATATTATTTCACTGTCTGTTATTCAGTTACAAAGGTCCGCGTCAGACAATTTTTTCTTCTACGAATTGTTACTATATATAAACCCCGCCCCTGTCTGAAATACTGAGGGAGGATGGGAGAAACATCAAAAATTCGATGAGAGCTGGTGTAACATTGAGCATAGTTCAACATTGTGGACACAACTGTGAGGTCACATGTGGATCTGAAAAAATCGCGTTCTTAATCAAATATCTGATGATATTATGCATTACAGACAACGGACTTCATCCTTCCTCCCAGCCTCCCATGCACACTTTTTTTGTCTTTCACTTTCTTCAGAAATCCAACTCTTATAAAGTCTACCTCTTTCCGTTCACATATGAACACAATCTTTTATGACATGTTCTGGGAGAGAATATCGAGCATCAAAGAGTGAAAACATCAAGATCTCAGCCATTTTTTATCTTTATAAAAACCGTCCGTGGCATATATCATTCCGAAATATGTGTGGTGCAGTCTGGAGATAGTGGGAGAATCGGCAAACTAAGGGATTGATGTGAAGTGGTGGAGGAGTAAAAGGCAAAACCCTAAAATAACAACCTTCTGCTGCGTACTACTACTACTGCCGCCACAAACGTCGCACTAGCAAGCCCACTGTATTCATTCAATACTCTGTATTTATACAGTGGCTGGTTAGAAGGATGGAAAAGATTCTGTGCTGTGTTTGGCAACCATGCTAAAAATGAATTCCTGTTTAATATAATTTCAAGTGGTAAAAAGTCTGACCTAAGCTATACATCACTTTTTTCCAATAAAGCGTTCACAAGAAGAATGGGAGCAAGTCATGAGAAAAGAACACGCATTTTACAACAGAAAAAAATTGGCTCGTCTAAAAACTGAAGTACAGCATCTGTGTGAATATAGAAAAAAAGAGAAGTGGAGAAGAGAGGTCACAGTTGCAAGAGAGAGGGGAAAAAATAAGATAGAAAAAAAAGCGCTTTGGTAAAACTTAGCAAGAAAGACAATTCCACCGGCTAGTTACATGAATTCCATCGTAAGTGAAAAGTAACTGACTCACACAATGTTATAAAACCACAAAATGAGGTTACAAGGTTCCATGCAACAAAAAAACCTAAGGATCAAACTTAAACCCTAAAAATGGCGATACAAGCTCAACGGGAATCTTTTTGGAGTACACGATGTATTTGACCAACCTAAACTATATATTTTAAGTGAATGCTTCACTTGATGCTATGATGCATTCTAAAAGTATTTGTGTAATTTTTATAAATCACACGTAGGGAAAGCACGTTAACACTACATTAGTAGGTGTGTAACATGACAAGTAGCAACAATAAAATGATTGTTAAACCAATGCAATATATTGAATTAAAACAGGGACACTGACATATAATCCACTTGTCTAGTGAACTTCACAGGATACAAAGAGAATTTGCATAAAAATGTTATTTGTCAATTATCATGTAGATTGTCTGGTTGTTCCATAGCAGCTGCTGTTTTATTTCCTTTTACGATACAAGAGTATAGTTTACAATAACTATTTTCATGTTTTCCTATATTCATCCCGAATTCGGGCATAAATGTGTGTTGATATATTACAAAACCTTGAGCGAAATTCCACAAGCATAAAAGTCTGATTTCTTGTTTTCCGTTATTTGATACATTTATGCATGCACACACTTTCCGTTGAACGTGCAGTGGAAAGCAAAACAGACTCTGGGGCATGCATGCAGCTCACGGTACAAAGTGTAAGAAAAAAGGGCAACGCCAAAAACCAGGATTCCTTCCTTGTTGTTCTCTTTGCTGTTCATGCATGCTACTTTTTCATCACATCACGTTTTATATACTTGGACTTAATAAACATGAAAGTACAAGTTTTCTCCAAACATTCATAACATGTGTATAAGCAACAATAGATCTGAAAACCTACTTTCTCCGATGTACTGACACGGATACCAAGACACACTTTACATCACTAGTTTACTTTTTTAACTCTTTTGCACAAACAAGCCCACTCTATTTTCATTCATTCATTTAGAAGATTGTGAGTTAGAATTAATAATGTAAGTTTGTTTCCTATTATAAATTATTTATACTAGTAATGATGAAAACTGATACTTAAAAATATATTGTAGTTCGATGAACACATTAGCTTTGAATTATGTAAAATTGTAAATTGCAAAGTTAATCTAGGGAGCACATTAAAACTATGACATTTTCTTGACTCAAATAGTAGGAAAACGTTTAAATTACCTTGCTTAAAATTCAACCCGCATTATAGCCATTAATGTTTTCATTTCCTCTCAACGAATCTTCCAAATAATTTGCTTTCATCGTATACTACTCTACTGTACACAAAACAGGAAATAAATACTTACGGAAATTACAACAGGGATTGGAATACTTGGTAGATATTTCATCTAGTCACTTTTTATGTATATCGTGTAAAGTATACGGCTACTCTAGAGGGCTGTCAGTGTAGTGAGCACTGACAAGGTGCTGTATTGATGATTAATTTTACACTTTTCAGACCGCAACGACAATAACGTTACGATTCGCAAATGGTATGTTACTTATGCTAATTTTAGCACAGCCTAAACACATACATATATATACGCGTTATGAAGGAAGTTAGCCTCATTTCCATTTCTCGGAAATAAGTGTCTCTTAAGCCCCGTGACAGTTGTATAGAAGTGCTTTTCTCATAAAAGCTGTGCTCAATGGCATGTCACTTTACTACCACACATAATATTTACATGTCAAAGGTAGGTTGACCAAGGAAGCAAGTTGTTTTCATGAAAATAGAGTGAAAGGAGAGAAAACTATCCTAATGTTTTACAGGATATCCTGCCATACACTTTCTTCTTCCCATCATAATTCAATGTCTTCATTCAGGATACTTTCTCAAGAATTCCTAATGTTATTCGTCTTCGTGTGTATAATATATTTCACAGTAAATATTTTAACCTTTGCTGTAGATTACAAGACCACGTATTTATATTCCATATGGTCGAGCTTAAACCCATGTTCAAATCATTAATTAAGGTAGTAAAAACTTATAATGTCATGTAAAATAATACATATATGCATCTCTTACAAATTCTCAGCCATTCTGATAGGTAGCAAAAATAATCCGCATAATAATTCTTACTGTGAATGTATTAAGATATTTTATGGTTCTCTCCTGCTACGGGTATTCGTAAAATTGTAAATGCTCGTACGTGTATTGCAATATGTAATAAAATGTACCAAGTGCCAACTTCCACGTCTGAGCTCCTTCCCGAGAATGTTGAGTTTTCAGATGTACAAATAAACCATAGTTTCAACACCTACACTTTACTCTATTTGATGACATAGACAAACAAACATTATCATCTGTAACAGTATCGTGAAATATTTATGAATAATTCAAAATACTACAACAGCCCAATGACTACTTCAACCCAAGTTTCAATAACAGTACATCAACGAGACTTACATCCAGAATGCATATCATATAACGCCAAAAGTACCGGAAACTCGTAACAATAAGTGTGGCGTTAGCTGTTGGAGCCCACTTTGGAATCCATTTTATTGGCACTCGAAAAGCTGAATGAAACGCATCAGTCAAAGTGTATGACATGCAAGAAGAGTGAGAGAGTGGAACTCAGCGAGTGAAAGTTAAAAGGACGTGGCTTCTCCAGTTTTACATGACCGTCGTGTACGCACCTCGCGATCGCGGTGTAACGTGTTATATAACAACGAAGCTACTCTGCTCTAGTACATATGTACCCATATTGCACTAACTCCAAAGCAAACTTTTGAGAAGAGAGTGAACGCTTCTTACAGCTTTCTATTAAAGGATATATATAAGCATACATAACTATCGTCACAACCTCCAATTCTGGCTCACTCAGCTTACTTATAATGTACCAACTAGCACGCACATTATTTCCCAGCATTTATAAAAGTACAGGCAGAAATTCACTACGGTTTTTCTGTAAAAGATGAAAAAGGGGAAATGGCGAGAGATGCAATAAGTATTTATACACTTTTTCCTGACAACTAGTACATATATGTACATGTTTGTTTGAGTGTTTATAGTTTATATGAGTTGCTGCGAAAACTACGTGACGTGCCTAGAAGTACCAACAATATTGGCTGGATTATTATATTCTACTAGAGGATTTTAGAGTGAGCTTGTGCTACAACAGCGACCAAAGTCACCACCAATGTAGTAATAGCAAAGTTTAATGCTACTTGAAAAGTGCACCAAACACAAAAGATGAGAAAGTCATATAGTTTTTGCTTTCAGGCATCAATCCTTCTTCTTCTCCTGTAACAAAACCAGAAGCTGGTAGATGCGCCAAGAAAACTGGAGAAAATAGTGAACAGCCCTAAAAAAGGGGGCTCGTTATAAATATAGAAGCAATTGGGTTGTATAATATGCCATAAATGTATATGAGTAATATGGATGTAGGTATGTTTTAGTGGTGTTAATGCATACATACTTTTTAGTATGCTAGCCTACTATACAGCCTTTTTCCTTAAGTCAAAGGAGAGGAGAAGCAGGAAGCCAAACTAATAATCAGGTTCTTCATCTCTCTTGATAAGGACGACCGACGATCAAATGAACCGAATTACACTTCCTATCTCTGTTGTTTTAGCTTCCATTTCCACTCCATTTGTTTTGACATGCATAGACAAAATGTCTGGCTGCACATTCTCGAGGACATATAATACCACTCTTGGAAAGAAGTAGTAGAAAGAGAGACGACGTTGAGAAGTATAAAACAAAAAGAAAATTGTGGCTGCACCCCCTCTCATCTTCTTATTCAGTCTAGTTCCGTAAAAACAATTTACACAATGGTTGCCAAAGAACAACTTTCATCTTCGCCTGGATGGACATGTGAACTAATGTACAGCTGTAATTTATGGCTTTTCCTAAAAATTTAATTCCCGAACGCACTCAACTTGCAGTGATCCATTTTCTAGAATTTTCTGCTTATGCACCACAGACTTTATTTATGCTAGACATTTTCAAACTTTAAAACAAATCCGTCAACTTCAACAAATTCCAAATTTTAACGGTGATCTAATGCCTTTTCTTGTAAGTTGGAAATTAAAGAGCATCTATCAACGAGTCAAAACTTGCTACTGAATTACAAAAATCAACAAAGACAAATCCTACCTAAACAATTTTATGGATGCTTCCATTTACAGCCTGATAATCTTAAGAAGTAATTTGTCAGCTAAATGAACTCAAAATTTTTTACACTTTCCTATTCAAGATTTCACATTTCAGCTAAAGCTGTACTATCCTTAATATCATTTACTAGGCAAGTGTATAGTATGAGAAGGGTATGAAAGCCACAAATGAAGGTTAAGCTTCAACTAATTGTATACGACTAAATGTCAACTGTTCTACATGGCTAACATCCCATCCTCCCTTTTCAGACTTTCTTTGAAATATTCTTGTAAGAAAGTCGTGTTTGAGTGGTGAGGAGACAGCTAAGATTGCAAAGGAGAAAAGTTGAAAGTATTACAACTCATCACGTCCTCCTGGTCACAAGAACATTTCAATGTTGTCCTCTGATATGACTTTTGATGACAACACTTTTCCATCTGTCGCAAATATTCTTGACAACATCTCAAAAGCAAACATAAGCATCATCATTTAATATGCATGTTGGACAACTATTTTAGTACGCTCTCTGCCATACATATACTTTACTTACAATAATGCTTTTACACCCTCTATCTCTTCCAGAACAGCAACAGATGATGGAGTACTGCAAACAGTTTTCATTCGTTTGAAACTTTTCAGTACATAGTTTCGCTCTTGTTGGAACTTCTACAAAATGTACTACCGAATATATACATCCATCAGGTAAAGTTTGACCAATTTGAAAAAACTTTACTATATACCTGGCTTACCACAAAACTTATGGTACACTGCGACACAGAGGTTTTTTTTCAACAAAGCCCTACTGTATTAAAAATAGCAAAAAAAAAAACTTGCCAAGTGAAGAAAAGTCTGTCGGCAAAAAAATGTTGTGCCTTGCAGAAATTTCACTTAGCAAAAGTACTAAGTGGAAAATAGTATCTAGGAGATTTTATGACGGTGCATATATGTAAATTGCTGGCAGAAGCATTATACACGTCGTACATGCATGGCCATAACTAGAGGCTAGCCTGTCTTATCCTTCGGCACTGGCACCCGACGCGATTTTTGAATTATGTTGAACATTCCCCAGAAGAGCGGTGGTAAGATGAAAGTCACGACCCGTTAGAAACGAAGAAGAACAACGGGAAGTAGAGAAAGAATCTAGCAAGTCGCAAAGTCATTCAAAGGCTCAACTTTGGAGGATGATGTGCCTCTAACACACATTCATACAAAAATGGCTGGGGGCAACAAAAAAGTGGCTTTTATAGCATACGCGCGTTAAGAAGAAAGTATCGTTGTAGCTTACATCAATGGATATACCAACATATACATACATATATATACATAGGTACTGCAATAGCAAGCTGAGGGAAAAGACACTGTAGAATTTTATACATCAGCAAAATATCCATTTCTTTTCTTCTTCTTTTTTCACAAACCCCAAAGGAAAAGTCTTTCATCTGAACAAAAAAGGGGGAAGTGCAACTACATAGTAAGACCACCAACATAAAAAACGCTTTTCATTCACTCAGCTACGTTTACCAAGGAGAAACTGCTTAGGGAAAATGCTTTCTTACTTTTCATAGACTCAGGTCTTCACTGACTCTATTGCCATTTCAATCCAGTAGAATAAATGACGACTTGAAGTGATGAAAAAATCTACTTTGATAGACATAATTTCAGTTAATAAAGCAAAAACAGAAGAGAACAATGGAGTAAAGACACAGAGAAACGGAATAAAATGAACAGGAAAATCAGCCATCGCATCGTCAACTAAATCTTAAGTCAACTGAGTAATAAAGCAATAATAATGTCGACGAGAATTCTTCGCAACAATGTTGGACAATTTCATCCTCATAATGCACTTACTGTGCTAATTTTTCACAACTGCTGAAATAAAAGCAATTTCCAGTTTTATTGCTCTATAGCTACTTTCTAAAAATAAACTTTAAAACACGTTGAGAAAGCCATTTCTTAATTTACAGATTCCAAAGTCCCAGAATTCACTCATTTTTAGGATAATCTATACATTTTCTTCGCTACGTAGAAACTGAATTCCCCACACATAAGTTAAATGATAAAAGTAGAAGTCCGTCACATAAGCCTACATACAAATAATAATCTGGTTGCAGACAGATACGAAAATTAACACGTGTATCATCATCAAATTGTTTTTCCGAAAGACAGTTCAAATAAGTCGACTATACATTCTGGATCTTAAAGGACGGCATTATATTACAGTTCTCAATTACTTAAACGAGTTTAGTTGTTTGCTTGGCTATAAAACCAAACCCATTTACGAGGTGCGATGATTCCCCCAAGTAATAAAAGCATAAAAGAGCATGCTTTAAGGGGAACATTTTACTACCCATCGTATTATATATATTTCTTTAATTTTTAAGAATCTCGGTTTTCCAGTCAGTTTTATTACGCCAGAGAATGCATTTTCAGCAGCTTTAACATAGAGCTAGAGTGGAAGAAGTTGGTACAGCAAAAAACAGTTGAACGGACTTCTCCGAATCCCGACCGAATTTAAAAAATTCAACTTGTTATTGTGTTCTAATGAACAGACGGGCAAGCAGACAAGGTACTTTTATTACATTTTTTAGGAATCACAGAAGACCCACCTAAGATCAAAATTTTTCCGACAGTATGCTGAAAGCCCACTCATCTCGTTTAAACATTCAATTATAAAATAACACCCATATAAACCTCCAACCAAAATAAAGCAAGACGGATAAATCACAGAAGACCCGCCTAAGATCAAAATTTTTCCGACAGTATGCTGAAAGCCCACTCATCTCGTTTAAACATTCAATTATAAAATAACACCCATATAAACCTCCAACCAAAATAAAGCAAGACGGATAGATACTTTACGGTAAACCAGGTTGTCTATCATTTATCATGCATGAAAGGTGGATGAAGTCTGCAACCTCACCATGTAGAGCTAATAAACTAAACTTTCTTCTGTTTTGCACAGTGTAAGCCTCTATATAAACTGTACCTTGGTTCACACATAGCATAGCCCCCAGAACTCACACAACATGGATATATGTATGTATATGCTAAAAATTACACAACATAAGAGTATTTCACGTTCCTATTTTTGCTTCAAACGATATGCTGTCTTTATGTCAGTATAATTAAGTTGTAAGTCGCACGTAACTGAACATTCTTTAGGGTTCACCTTCCAGGTTGTCTATCATTTATCATGCATGAAAGGTGGATGAAGTCTGCAACCTCACCATGTAGAGCTAATAAACTAAACTTTCTTCTGTTTTGCACAGTGTAAGACTATATATAGTATGTACCTACGTTCCTTGGTTCACACATATAGCATAGTCCCCGGAACTCACACAACATGGATATGTATGTATACGCTAAAAATTACACAACATGAGAGTATTTCACGTTCCTATTTTTGCTTCAAACGATATGCTGTCTTTATGTCAGTATAATTAAGTTGTAAGTCGCACGTAACTGAACATTCTTTAGGGTTCACCTTCCGCACAAAAGTATGCGGACATGATATAGAGCATTTACAATATGTAAACTTATATATTAACTATTGTGTGTATATACATAAATACAAAATTCTCATGAGAAGCATGGTTACCAGGAAGCTATGTAAAGCAAGCAATACAAGCCGACAACATCAGACTCTACATTTCATGAGGTCACATAACAAGGCATTAAAACGTGACTCCACACGGCCACCACATTATTTCTGGTTGTCTTAAGAAAAGTGCATGCTACACTGGCATACTGCTTGGTTATAAACGCATATACCTCCAAACACCAGCCGCAGCAATGAAACCCCGCAGAGCTATATACATAGCGTGCAAGACTAGTTTATGACATGGCCAGGTCACCCTGCCTACATAGCAAAGCACAAATACCCCAACACATCTAATAATTGCATTGTATATGGGAATAGACGAGCGATCCCACAAAAAGGCCAGTGGCCCAGAGAAAGCAGAGAGAGAGAGAGAGAGAGAGAGAGAGAGAGGCAACAAGGTGAAATAAACCGGAAAGGATTTAATTTAGAAAAAGAAATATGCTTCGCACTTTCACAAGTCATGTTACACTCAAATGAAACACAATAATAACACGAAATGCAGTATAACAATAATTCTATATATATAATTCCCTGCTCGTTTAATAGGCACACACATACCTATACAACAAGCGGTGCAATTTTATTGTTACCTTTACAATATAAAATATCTCCTTTCTGTATGACTGCTACCTTTTCATGTATACCTTATCATCACTACAAAAAAGTCTCATTCCCTCATTCATGTTTTCCTCCATGGTCTCACTTTTTTGCAAGGGAAACTCAACGTTAGGTGTAATATTACATCAATGTTTTACAGGGTACTCAAATGCGTATACTGCCTGCCTACAACTCTCCTATTTTTCAGCGAATGACTATTAACTTAAAAGAATGTTTTCTTTCTTTACTTTTGTGTATTCTAAATCTATAGCTTACGAGAAAGAATATATTTACACACATCGTATTTTGCATGTAGTGTGATTTGAAACCTTTCCCCAGCCACTATTTACAACTTACAACGATTTTGTGGGTAAAAAGTTAGTCATTTCCAATAAAAAGTGTGGCGGTAGCTGTAACTACTAGTGCCACTGAGTATAAATTACCATAGCGAAACAAATAAAAAGCGTGACTGAAACAACCTCCTCTTTCATTTTTTGTGCTTGTTGTTATTGCTGTGTGAGGTGCGTGGTTAGTATGATGATATAACACGGCGTGGTGCATAATACGTAATTTAAAATATAACATTAGTGTAGCACATATAGCATACAATATACAATGAAAGCATAAGATATTTCCAACTACTTTATCTGGTTCAATATAGCTATATTTGAATGTATGTTTATGGGTGCTGTTGTTTTTATTTTATTTTTCTCAGATTTTTTTTTCAATCGATTTTTCACCAAGTTGATGTTCGCACAGCCAATCAAACCTGAACATATTTTAAAAATCTTGACAGACCTATGTATTTCACGGGTAAACGAAACGATAAACAATGAATGTGTACAGTTTTAGATCGCAGTGCGAAAGTGCTTTTTGGTCATTTTAAGTACACACGCATAGTTTTATGAATGTACGTGAGGCATATAATATGCAGTTTTGAGTGATGAGAACTCCTATGTTATCTTATGTACTTGGCAATATAAGTACTGCTTTTAATGTTTTTTCCTTGTGGCAATGGATCGTAAAGTTGGAAAAGTGCTTTCACTCCTAAGAGCATTTTAAAAATTTCACAGAAATCCCAGTTCTTTCTTTTTTAACGTACATGTACAAGCCTATAACTGAAATTACCTGCTGATTGTCCTTTACCGATTTTCTCGTCTTTAAAAGATTAAGACACACCAGTTGTAAGTTAAAGATGAAATGTTGTGAAAAGACGGATAATGTACAGAGAGTCTGCTTTTCCGCAAAAAATATATGTTTTTCTGTTAAGCCAAACACATGCCTTGTGTATTGGTGTGCATGTGCAGAACTATAAATTGTTCTGTATACAAGACCAATGCCAGAATAGCCAATAGAGTTTTCTTGAAAATGCGAGGATAATGGCTGGCGTTGTAGGAAATTGTAGTTTAAACGTAATGTCTGACATTATGTAATATAAAATGAAAAGAAATGCTTCTCACACAGCTCTAGAATGAGTAAAAGGATGAGAAGTGTTAGTCGTCTGAAAGAGGTCATTTTCTAACCTATTCGCAATAAAAGACAGGCCGCAGCTGTTAAGACAAGGCTTTGACCACATGAACATTGTGATGGCTTGAGAGAGAGAGAAAAAGAGATGCGAACTGGAATAGAAGAGCGTTATAGAAATCAAATGTATAGGTATACACAAATGTACAGCAGAAAAATATATATCCCCGGTTCCAGCCGTAGTATGGCAATTGACTCGCAATCTCACGTGTGTTTCAACAGTCTCCTGAACCACCCATTTTAATGACTCCCTTGACTAGTAAAAAGCCATTGAATGTGAAAGTTAGATAGGCAATTAAACGCACTGTACGGTTTTCACACTAAAGCGGTGTTTAATAGCCCCATACCACATCACAATCCTAGCCAGGTTAGGATCTTGAGAGATGTGAAAAATGGGATAAAATTAAAATTTCATCTAAAACCCTCCTTCCTCCTCTCGCCCTTTACGTTTAGGATCTAGTTCAAAAGATAAGGAAATATCGTCAAGCAACGAGAAGACTTCATCACGTGCTTTCCCTTTTTCACCACCACAAATGCATTAAAACATGCTGTAAAATAGAGAAAGTCAAGTCACATTCTGAAAGTATCTTCTGAAGATTAAACCATATCGTTTATGAGTGCAATCAGATTTCTTCAGCGAAACATTAAACTTTGCTGCAGTTAAATGTGTTTTCGTATACATAAACGCTTACAGTTTAATTGACGATAATTTGTAATATTTAAGTCAAATGCAGGTTTCTGGAACACTCGTACCCTATTGTAATGCTTTCACATTGCTCATATTTTCAAAACAATGCTAAGAGGTAGTTACCCAGAAAAAAGCTATACACAGTAAGCGTTTTATGGGAACGCTTATCTATTTGACACGGCCTAAACCACATTGGTGTGGAGAAGACGTTTAAAAATGGTAAATTATAGCTCACAAATAATTCTTACAACTCTTTCGTCTTATTGAAGAACGCCATTTCAAAATCTTGTTACATAAAATGGGCGTGCTATTGGCTATTCGATGAACTCGCATTCTCTCTCGGAAAACTTACAAGTGTTGCATGTAGTAGAACAACTAAAACTAACATGCCACACTTTCTTAAAAAGATACGGCCCTTATTAAGAAAATGCCTTTAAGGAACATCGTTCTTCTTTAACATAACCATTTCTAATTGTTTCCGTTAGATCTGCTGGACTAAATACAATTTTGTTTGAGATATAGTCATTCTTGCTTCATTTTAAGATATAATTTTGTAGTACAACACAGCAAAGTTTATGTTTAGTAAATAAATGGAGATCGAAAGTTTGTAAAGATTATTGTTATAATTTAGCATGCATAAGAGGTTTGATATATTAATAGTCACCAAGTCAAAAGTTATATTTATACCTTAAGTAGGGCTCAGATGGTACAGACACCCACACAAATAAGCGTGTAGTTTTACAATAGGATTTTGTCGACGCACACTAAGAATAACATTTTACCTAATAAATACTTACTACATCACGTTTCTCAAAAGAAAGAATCCAGCGCTGTCGTGAAGCCAAGATATTTAATACGAAGGTAACAGAATAATGGGAACTTTACCTCAACATCAACTAAAAACAGTAAAAGTAAGACAAACGAAAAAAAGAAGAAGGGGAAAAGCTTCACCTGTCTTTTCATGCAAGTCGATGACGGGAAACTTGACTTTAAAAAAAGTTGAGCTCAAATCCAACATTTCTGCTTTACTTTCTTTTTCCTTTTCTTTATTTTTCTTTTTTTGTTCCTCCGCTCTCCTTTATCAAACTCAATTTCAACTGATACAAGTTAAAAGATTTTTATCTCATTTGACATGACCCACAACACTGTGTAGTGCTTCATCCATAAGCAACTTTTTTTTTCTCTCTCTCTCTTCTCTTTTCTCTGCTCACACTTCCTTTTGACTATTATACAAGTAACGAACAAAAAACCCTTGACATCTGTAGTCTATCAGTCCTTTCTCCAGGTCTTGAACAAAATCTTTTCTTTCTCACTCGCGTCAAAGAAAATACGGAATCGTCAGTTAGATATACGGAAACGATGGGTTGAGTGGTATAGGAGAAAGTCGAGCATACAGACTGAATGCACAAACACTGGCTACATAGATGGTGCAACTCTTTCGTTTCTTCACGGTATATAATAAAATTACCTAAAGGAACATATATGCATTTCTACTTATAGACATAAGTAACAAAACAAAATAGAGAATAGGACATCAGCCAGATGGTAACATATAAAAAGTAACTATGGCTTGCAGAGATACATATCTTGTATCCTTCCTAAAGGAAAGGGTATAGGTACCTTAACTAATTAATTCAGAAACTAATGTAATACAACAGCTGAAGAAATATACCTTCTTCGTGTAATAACTATGCTCTGTTTAAAAAACGTTGATTTTTTTTGTGTGTCACATTTAACAGAAAATTCACTTAGTAATCATCATGAAGCACATCATCGTGTCCTATGGATGTAGGAAGCTTTCCCTTAATATCATCATCATCAAATACTTACATGCTTGTTTCAGCATCACAATATAATTTTCATCCAAAGTACAGGCAGATTTCCTTAATGAAACAATTTCATTCATAGTCTTAAATTTATCCAATCGAGTAACAGAAACCGATTAGGTCTTACATGCCGATGGGAATTAATTTTCTCATTTGTCCTTAGCTTTCGAGCAAGAGAGACATTTCAGTGAAAGGAAAACAGGCATTTTGAGCAGTGCTGCCATGCTGGTTACTAATGAATGTCAAGCCTCCATACATATATGTATTTATATAAGAATGCTAATATACCTTACCCTTTACACTATAGAATGTCCTCTGTGCGAGTTCTTATTTATACATATAAAATTGAGTTGAAACTTACTGACCTAAAGTGCATTATGAATTTATATTCAAAACCGTAGCGCTCATAATAGCAAGAAAATGGGGAGCACGAATGAAAAAAGAAAAGTCTTGAGGACAAGTCTTTTTGCCTTGTTTCCAAGCATGTATAAAAAGAGGACTGATTAAAACTATCACAAAGTAAACTAACCTTAATAAGGCAGGTCTGTTGAGATTCTGAAGGAGTTACTACTGTGTGCCAGTCGCCAAATATACATATACGGTAAAAACGACGACGGGCATGAAGACAAAAGTCTACACACATACGGAACAGCAAGTGGTGGAAGTAGTAGCAAGGGAAAGGCTTAATTTGATTCATACTTTAGCGTGATTCTCCCTATCTTTCCTAACTTTGTCCCTGCTCCGTGAATCAGAAGCATCCAGCTTTTCTTTTTCACTTGCTTCTTTCTTGCAATTTTTTTCCTTCTGTCCGTCCTATTCTTGCTTTTCCATTCAACTTACTCTTAGTTTACATGCCCTTTCCTTTCTTGTGTTTTCAAGAAAAACATTCTGACTTATTTTCTCTTTCCTCTTGCAAAACTTGCTTGAACTACGGTACTCATTTAACTTACTTGCCATTCCCTTCCTACCTTTTGAAAATATAACGCATCACATCTTCTCTTGCTAAATCCATGCTGAATACCAGAAAAGTGCTGTAAGCATGTTTTACTTACATATATTTACATACAGCTTAGAACCAAAGTACTATGAATATTTTTAGGCAAGACTTCTTGTAACATGTAAATTCTCCCTTGGTATAAAAGTAAATTGCAAGACTTACAATAGTTCATGCATAATCTTAGCCTTCTAACTGCCGATTCCATCGGATTGACAACTTGAGCCATTTTTTACTTTGTATGACCAAACAATAATGCATGCTGAAATCATTTGAAGTTCTGAAGAATGTAGTAGTTCCAATATGAATCAAATGCAGGTGGGGAGTAATTCAATGGATAAAAAACAAAACTATCAAAATTCTCACCTTTTCTCCAACGAGCACCAACCACAATAAGGATCCCTTGAGTTCAAACAAGTGCTGCAGTTTGAGTGTCTTTCACATTGCTCCACGCGTATTTTGACAACCTAGAAAAGATTTTGAAACATCACGTTAAATTCAGCCACATTTTCTAAAAAATATTTCATACAACTTATTCATTAAGTCAGAAGACTTGCATATTAATAACTGGCTTGGAGTAAATTAAAGCAATAGAGGCATTACAAAAGCATCAACAATAGAAGATAATGACGTCTTTATGCATTAATTCATACTGGCATTCTATACCACGGAAAAACTCCCACTCTGAAGATTTCATTTCATCAAGGAAAAAAATATAATGCTATACTAACAAATGTAACTGAATAGATTAACCCTCTCCCTTCTTACAAACGTCAGAGACTAGAAAAAGAACTTCCTTTAACATGTAATAAAAAGCCATCTGAGAAATAACATCATCAAAATTATAGACCAAAAAATATGACGAATATTCAATGACATGTGATCACCATGATATAGCGGTAAATTTATTCGGGCTTTAATTCACGCACGAGCTAACTTGTGGCGAAATAGGGTACAATGTGGGCGTCTTGCAGCGTACAGCGAATAAGCATCAACGAACGCAAAGCAAAGTGCAGTTTCCACGAAGCTAGAGAAGAATACTTCGTTTTAATGATGACGGTTTCGTACATTAAAAGAAGACTGTATGCTTTCTCGGAAAGATAATCAATGCTGCTGTCATAATATCAGTTTAAGTTCACCAGCAGAATAAATGCAATAAAGGATTTTCATAATTTCAGAAATACGGTTGTGCAAATGTAATCACAACCTAATGGAATACAGAAGGAAAAGTATCTCTTAAAAATTTGACTGAGAAACATTAAAAACTTTTAAAACTGCGTTAAAAACTAATTAGCATATAAATCATAATTTTTCAACTTTTAATCCCTTCGTATTGCAATTAAGGACAGGGGGTTGCACATATCTACATTCACATTCAGCAGCGATTAAATTATATTAAAATGCATTCATTCAGTTCAGTCTGCACTGATACTATCGCGGAAGTGTTTTATGCAAAGAAAAGTATTGTGCTACATGTACACACACGATCCCTGCACCATTCATGTAGGTTGTGGTATGTTACTTCATGTCTACCTGTTTCCATCATAATTATTATGTTAATAATAACAAATACGGTTTAGTACAGTCCAGTAATGTAACCTAATAGAAAGTCATACATGCATTCACTTATGTATACGGTAAACATAAATATTTTAAAAAGTGTATAAGCATACATGCACGCAAATTAATGCTTACGGCTGAACGAACATCATACTCGACTCATTAAATTATAACACCTTAAATCTCATTCACTCACCACATGATGTCGAGTATTAAAATTCATAGTTGAATTGTGTGACTATACAAACCAGTTACCAGTTATTCATGCATATATTTAGTTCCACAACTGACAGGTTTGTAACAGTTTCAGAAAAATACTGTATGGCACACTACATCACGCCATGTACCACCACACATATTACAAGCTGACAGAAATGTGAAAGTTAAATTTACAACTCCACACCTTTTGCTGATACAATTTTAGCTTTACATTTCCTTCTCTACTCATGTGTGTATATGCACCACTATAAAAACTACAAACTACCGAGGAGGGTAAAATGTGGTCACAAAATCACGGTGCTGTTCTGCTATTTGTTACAACGTGGAAGAGATGATGTGTTAGCTGCTTGGAAAGTCAGTCCCATTAAGTTCATTGAATCCCAGCCAATTTATTACCAAAAACATAGTTGCATTTAACATAAATGTTACACCGTTAATAACAATGCCTAAAACGGTTTTTGAATAATTTAAGGAATGTTTACAGGAGAATTATATGGGCTCATTTATCTTTATTTCATCAACTGCTACCTGAACTATATAATACACGATGATGTTAGATAAAACCAGCTAATTTACATTCATATTAAGATCATTACCAATGTAATAAGTAACAAGAGTGGACATTTATTGGCTAGATCGGAAATAATATTACGTAACATTCAAACTCCAACGTAGAACAACACCTGAATTTTGTATACTTACATAAACCGCTTCTAACTACTTTCTCTCCTTTCACTTTCCATCAGTGGCAAACAGAACGGCAACAACGGAGCTCAGTAATCTTACAAAAACACAACAAATTGAAAAAATGATATGAGAATATTTTATAATGCATTGATCCCTGCATTAAGATTGAAGGCCGCTGCAAGGTTCTTCAATACTTTTTTGTTTTAAGCGTAAGCGAAAATTGAATACTGACATTGTAACCAGGCTAACAAACATATTATATGCATACATACATTGATACTTTGTTTAAAACCTGATATATTATACGCATATATGTAATAGGTATGTATGAAAGCATATTAAACACACGAGTCTGAAATATGTGCCGTGAAAAAAGGAATGAGCTTCCTCAAAGATGTAACCTAGAGCTTGACATGGCAGTGCACCATCATGTTGTCGTACGTGAACAAACTGCTTAAGTGCTCACATGTGAGATGCAATTCCCATTACATCATACATACAAAAAGGCAAACTGTGCACACATGTTTTAGTTTGCCAGCTAACAGCAACACGCATGGAATACAATAATAATAATTTGCCTTGTCCAGACCTCTCAAAACACCACAAGAAAACAAGTATCGACCAGAATTTCACGGCACATGCTTAAGATATATGTACGCAAATGAGTACATGAATTGTGAAATATCATACTTTTAATGAGTGTTAAGTCATGCACAGAGCCACACCAAGGACACCATGAAGAGTTCCCAAAAATGTGGCCGTCCTGCAATATTCATATTGTTGGTTAAGGATTTCTGGGGATGAATTTTGTCTTACTGTGTTAATGGACTGGTTAGACAGGAACATTATTGTCACAAATAATGGGAAAATGTGCCATTATCTATTATGTCTCACTCGAAAAAATATTTTGTACAAAATGAAAACATTTATAAGCATAATTTCTGTAACAATAACAATTATTTACATACATTTTCTCCTGTGTAATTTGTAATTTTGTACCTATGTGTGTTGTTTTCATCCACAACAAAAATGCTAAAAGATGTAAGATGTATCAATAAACAATCAGAGAAAAATGTTTGTCCCAACACAGCATCTCTCTAATGGGATATTATTGTCAACAACATTCATACTATAAATATGCTCACTATAATATAATTCATATTAAAATTTTCACTTGTTCTAAAGAAAAACATAGTTACTCCAAAAAAAGTTTTCTGAGACTCATCTATCCTTTTGAGTATTTATAGTAGCATTTACCACAAGAATCATTCAATGTTTGATAGCGAGGAAGAAAGTCGGAATGTATTAAAATTGTGAAAACATTTCCCTGACTATGAAAAGTATTTCTTAATAAATTGCAGATTCCTATTGAGCTAATTCGGAAATCCCACCAAACAGACAGAAGAATTTTGTGGTTCAAATTAAAAACAATGTTTATTCCCCACAGCATTGTTTCAAAGATACTTTCCCGTTTTGAACTATGCTTGAATGTTAATCAGTAATTTGTTTTCGGCTTTTTATAGTCTTCTTTCCTATTGGCGGAAATTCTTGATCGAGTAAGGATGATATTGATGGTTTTTTACTGGGGAAAACTTGAGATAATAAAGAAACGTGGATGGCTGATATAATCATCACTGTCAGCGATTAGTGCACTTTTAGACCGAAGACTCAGACTTACTTGTACAATCAGTTAATTTACAAGTACTTACTTCAAACAAAAAGAACTATGGAGAAAACTTGTCCGCTTTGTCCAACAAAACATTACATAAAAGGGTAATACTTCTAAACCTGAAGTGCTTACTGATTCTACGTGTACTCATGTAATATAACAAGCATTGAGATGGATAGTAAGTTTGGATGAAGAAAGATGAGAAGATACCCGTGCAAGCACTAACTTTCCACTTCACTAAACTAAAATGGTTGAAATGAAACAGGGGGCTTCCTTCTTACTTATACTTATTGCCTCGCTGAAACAGCATCATCATTACTGTTCCTACGAAATATAAATTTTTCATAATACATCCCCATTCCAAACATATCTATGTATAAACTCGTCCACTAGTTTTTTTCCTACTCTGAACAGAAGAAACTTTTTCTTCATATCTACCAACAACTTTTTTTAGCATCAAGAACTAAGAAGACGAAGTAAACCAAGACCAATGCATTTCTTGGTGAAAAGCCGTCGATTCAAACTTACTTTTTAACCGGATTCTTTCTCCCTTCAACTCTTCTTTTCACCGGATACAAGATATAGGAAGTAAGAGTCCTTTTTACGAGAAAAATATGCAACTACTACGTATATACAATAGTCATTAGAAAGGAAACCACTTCTTGTATGACTACTACAGTCTTAGTATAATATGGTAAGTCATAATAGTAAAAGGAACACAAAAGTACAAAAACTTTGGAGGGTTTGATGATGACGATGATTCAATGAGATATTTTATTTGTCAGCTGGTAACAACAAAGTAAAAGCGCTTTTTTTCTCGAAGAGATGGTCGATCTCAACTTTAGACTACACCATGAAAAATGTTGCCTGAAGACATGGTGCATCGTTTGTATTGCAGTGTTAAATGAGCCTTATAAAATTATGTAACGATATGGGCTGGATATTATTTTACGTTGTATTGTTCATATATGGGCAATTATAAGTTACCCATTGCAAGTAATGATGATATTCAATCATAGGTAATTCCATTATAAGGGCTAAAGATAGATGCAGCGTAAAAGAAAGCACAAAGTAATTTTTGATACAAAACATGTAAGCTTATGCGCAAAATTTAAAAAAATAATAGGGTAAAAGCTGGAAAGACAGAAGTTAGAGTGAAAGTGGTTCGTTGTTGTACAACCTTTTCATAATGCAACTAAAATGACGAAGAAACGAAACGATTATGATCATTTCTTAAGCTAGCATAACAACAAGAAAACTAAAGTGGCTGGAATAAGTTGACGAAAGCTAGTCTTACACCCACGTTTATAAGTTGTTAGCAATACTGGCATCTTCAAAATGTTCTAGACTATCTAATAATAAGCTCATGTATATTCTACTGTATTTCTATCTGCTGAACAAGCCCGCACCACCATCACAACCAATTCCATTTGATGGGAATATCGAAAGCAGGCAATTTTGTTGCACAAAAACTGTCAAGTTTATATACGCTATGGCATCGTAATAATCAAGCAATACATGTGTATATGTACCCAACAAGATGATAATCGTAAGCCTGACGATGATAATGATAATAGTCACAGTCTTGTTTAGTTTTATTATGTTTTTTCCTATGAAAAATAGGTTTGGATAGCTAGAAGCGCGCACACTACGTGTATAAAATGGGACGACTCAAGAAGAAAATACGGCTATTGAGATAGAAAAAAAATCCAAGTACCTTGTTAGTGCTAAGGACGTAGAGGTAGTGGCCAAGAGGATCCACAATAGTGTCCGGCAAGATAGGAAAACCAGGGTCCACCTCAACATCCTCATAATGGTCCACTCGACTCACAGACGAAAGCAAAATCTAAAGAATCAACAAAACAATCCATCCCAATTATATTACGCTCACAATATCATTAACCATTATTCAGCCTTCTAGTAGTGTTGTTCATGGTCTGCTAAGAGATCATAAAGTAGCCACTGTGGAGTGTTGCTATGTAAGTCGGAAAGTCATTAAACTGAAAAACTCACTTTCACAACGTTCCATCCGTTTTACCAAGTAGACGCGAGGAGTATATACTTACCTTGAAGAGGACGTATAGATTACACGTAACTAGACAAGTCTGCGGTTTGACATAATACAAGTTACCTTCACAAGCTAAATAGCTTCTGTATATGTAGGTAAGTACGTCAAGTTGGGAGCAATGCAATAACTAATGATAATGATGCTAGAATTTCAGTGAAGATCATTAGCAATTACCGATGTATTAAATCATTTGCCGTTCCACATAACCCAAGTTTATAAATATTTCTGCGTATTGTGTATAACAGTGCCTATTCATTGTTGTACACAATAATAATCTGTCATTGAATGTTATAAGACACGTTTGATACATGCATATTATATTAAAGTGCTTATTTACATAACATTTTTGATTTTTCTGTTTACAAGGGTAAAGTTTCAATGATAAAGCGGAGTACACACGCGGCTGAGTAACTATTAGGCAAATGATGATAAGGTCAACATGAAAAACGTTTGTTTCCTGATTCCGCGTATTTCTCAGCACCTTTTTTTGCTCCAGTGACATGTGCATTTATCCAGAAGCACACCACTTTTCTCCATGGTACAAACAACAAGGCAACCACATACATTTACAAAGATATACATACACTTGCATGTGTCGAGCATGACATGCAAGGAACTTGATGTATTCCTAGAATTTCCTAGAGGAAAAATAGACTAATGTAGAATTCGCATTGGGCCAACTAAATAACTTTTCCATTTCCCCACATCTCCCAGTACTCAAATCTTCCTTGCCTCTTGTCGAACAAAATGGTTCACTTGACTGATCTGACTGTCAGACGTCACATGAAAAAAGGCAAGGACTTAAGACTATGAGTGGGACAAAGTGCACTGTTCTACCGACGATTTCCACATAGTATGTACAAAGAAACGACTTTTATACAGTATGACATTTAGCTATTAGGAATCCCCAAAGTTACAATTCACTTTCGCATTTTTTGCTATTACGTAGGTTGTTTTGTAGGCTAACATCACTGGTGAATGGGTGTAATTTATTTATCTATCAGCCACTGGCATCTAGAGTATATATACGCCATGCATCAATTTGCATTTGGGAGTAGCGATTGCATTGATGTGCCATTACAGGAAAGCGAGGGCAGAAAATGAAAAAGTAATGATGATAGTCTCAGAAAGGCAATGTAGCAAGTACAAAACATTTCTTCCAATCAAATGTACTACCAACAACATACGTACGAATACCGTAAATAAAAACATTGCCATCTTCCTGACACGATAAAAATTTCTTTTAGCGTATAAAGCTAAATATCTTATGTGCTTATCTATAAACTCCCGCATTCCGGAATTACTAGGGAAATCCCAAACTACACTGGTTCCAATTCTTCAAACTGAGAATTTGGAAGTGTTGGTAAAGATACAAAAGTTGGTATGTGGCTATACTATTAATGAAATATATTGAATTCAAATTCAATACGTTTACTATTACATGTATGAACATATCTACTTTTTTATGCTTATGTAAAATTATGTAAAGCTAACTTAAACAAATGTCATGTTTGAGTCTTTCATGGTAGCATTTTATTCGTATTACAAATTGTATGAAGGAATCTCATAAGTCAGTCGAGCAATAATTCATTACATATCGTCAGGTCGATTATCTCCATTACTCCGCCACCTTGAAATGATTATAACTCATAAAACTAGGAGTAATATGCGATAAAATCTCAAAAATATAAAACCATAGGCTAAACGTCCTATCACTAACACGGCCTAGTTAGGTGATTCCACCAATTTAATTTTTAAATATATACAAAACACAACACCTTGCCGAAGGAACATTTTCTCTAATAGTTTATAGACAGCCGTAAATAAGCGTAACGCGATGATGTCCTTCCAACCATGTTGCTTTATTGCACAATAACCGTTTTTAGACATAATATACATGTGTCATGACCATCCGTTATAACATTCTCTCATGCATGCGTCTCATGAGACAAGATTAATACCAACTTGCTACAGGACGACAGTCATTTTGCTTCGCTGGAAAGCTCGCTGCTCAACTTTTAATATTTGAAATGGCCGTTACTATTAGGAATTTAGTGTGGTTCGTTCGGGTACTTAAGCGAAAGGCTCAAGCAGTCTTTCATTGGGATAAAATGCCTAGCTCCAATTCAACGTTGTGAGTGTGTAGAGTAGTAAAGTAATCGGAGCAAAGGATACGCCTTCCTTTAATAAGGTAAATCATGTTGCATGGCTTCATCGATAAATGATCCCGTCGCTCGCGACATGATTTGAACCCAGTGAAACGAAATGAATCCTCCGAAGTATAGTCAAGCTCAAGCTTTTCAGTATTGATTCTGACAACTAGTTTTTTTTCAAAAACAGTTCATATAGACACATACGTTGATATATATGTATGGCTAAAAGGCACAACTTTACATTAAACATGTTATATTCTGTCTGTAAGTACAACCAGTTAAAACGTACCTATAAGGATTTTCTTTTTAATGGTACATACATTACTGATATCATACATCATCTCCGTAAAAACGAGTATGTAACTAGTGTGCGCACTCTTTCCGGCAGATCTTTTTTTATATTATTATGATTACATACAGAGCATCATGAGAATATGCACCGAACGCTATTATGTTTCACTAATACTTGTGTCATACACCGTGGGTGGCAGTGCCACCATCTGATTTGAGACTGTGCTCGTAGAGCCGTGTAATTTTGATGAAGTAAAGTATTACTTTCGGTTCAAAACCACTTTGCAGCTTCAATGCATGTACGTAGTTACAACCCTGTTTCCGCTTCTTTCATATTTGTCTCGCAGTTTTGAAGTCAAATTCACATTTTAAAATCGGATACATTTCCTTGTGTCATACAGCCAGGATGACGAATGCAAGTCAGAGATAAACTGTGCTCTACATGCATCCAAATTTAGCACTTTTTACACAGCTCAAATGTTGCTCATTGAATTGTTCCACTATAAAAATGCTTTTGGAAGGCAGCATGGTAAAACTGTAAATGCTTAAAACACTTATGGTTGTAAATGTTAATTTTTTAAAGAAGGGCGTATTTATAAACATTTATTAAAACGTGCTATTGTTGTTGAGTTTATATTAGTAAGTTGTAATTAATGTAAAATACATGTAGTAACAGCCACGGTTGCTGATCTGAGTTTCAAATGTTTAGACCTTTACTTTAAATTTTATACATGGCTCATCTGCGCAAACTATTTGGCCATACAGAGCCGCAAAAAACCTTAGGTACTTTAGCTTGGCATCCAAGTTGCAGTTATTTTACCCCAAACCACAAAAAATAACATGTACAAGGCTGTGTTTCTCTAGACTACTTAAGCTTTGGAAAGTAGAAAGAAGCCGGTGTGTATGAGAGAAAGCCAAGACGACACAGAGCAAAGGAAAAATCGATAAGCATAAAAACGATCCACATAATTCCTTAACCTATATGCAGACCCATTATTTTTTGTCTTCGGATAGCCAAAGGACATGTAGTAAGTGCAAAAAGTCAAAGGAAAGGAAAAAAGACTGTGATAGGGTTTTACACCCCGCATCGCCCTTGATCTGTCGAGTGATAAAAAATAGCGTACATATACAAGTCGCGTAAACCATAACCGGAGAAGGGTATTGAAACAGACGCTGTAGGCAAAAATACAACTTATTGTTTGTTACTTGAAACTGAGCATGGTTACACAGCGTAGTTTGAAGAGAGGAAGCAGACGCTAAGTGCAAAATTCATTGGTGCACACATATGGTGTCTGCAACTTTATCGATTTTTTTAAAAGTATTTAGTAATCTTCTACAATAATATCTAATTAGGTGGAAAGTAGCAAACTTGGAATATTCTGGTGGTTCGGAAAATAACCGAAAATTCATACATTATTAACCACTGATTTGATGTATATTTAAACATGAACGAAGTTCCAAGAAATGTTAACTTAATTTTGCATAAATAGCCCATTGTTCAAAATACTTTATCATTTGGATAAAATGGAATAATTGCAACATGAACTGCATTATTTGCTTGCTGTATTTGATTTTACCTTGAAATTGCTGCGAGCGATCTATTCGTCTAGACTATAGTCAAAACGGGTTACTTCCAATGAAAACAAATAAAACGTGTACATATTAATTGAAATGAAATTAAAATAGAACAGTTGGGAAGTTCATAAAGTGTATTTGTCTACTGGAAAACACATTGAAGCAATTCACCTTGAAGCACAATAGGTTTTAAAAGGGTTTACAGAAAAGTTTGTGGCAACATGATGACAATCCACTTGCACATACAAAGACTTTTTTAAGCAGTTTAAAAAGCTAAATTAAGATCAAACAAATAATTAGCAATGCTAAACTACTTCCTGATTACTGACTGGTTAAAAATTTTACTTTCTCCTGTTCGGTTAACAAATTAAGTTTTTCCATTCCAAATATCAAGCATCAATCGGCGAAGAAGCATTGAAAGTACAGCACTTATAAAAACTTATAAATACAGTAGGTTTATAGATGGATGGGTACCTGACACATCTTTCACCTAATATCCCTTCAGAGTAGTACCATAGAAAATTACATACGAGTAACATGAGTAACGTCAAAGCGAGTTGCCTTGCCGAGATGGATGAGATTCATAAGTGAGTCAGATAAAGTATGAAATAAACTAGATGGTCACTTTTTGCAGCTTCACGCATACCTATTGCTATGAAGTAATCCACATAGTGAGTTGGCACAGCGGCGAAAGAAAACTGAGTAGATACCATGCACTCAAAATTTCTTTGGAAAGATCTCATTTTTGTTGACCAGATATGTTATATTACATGTAAGAAGGGACATAAGATAATAAGTGTGCATGTTACGAGAATATGATATGATGACCTGAGAAGAAAAGGGAAAGAAGCTAAAAAAGAGAAGGGGGATGTTCATAAACTTCCTAGCGAGCCGAGGATGTCAAGCCACGATTTCCCGGTGGACTACCGAACTTGTCAACGCAAGCAGAACTAACTGACCATCCAAAGAATGGTTACATCATCTGTCTTTTTACCTTATATTCGTATCAATCTAATATAGAAAGTTCCGCGCACTCATGGAAACATGAAGAGAAAAAGTAGTTTTTGAAACACTGATACAATGTGGTCGTATGTAACAAGGTTTACTCTGAAAAAGTCAGGACAACTATGTATATGAAAACTGATATGCTTCTTATGACAGACAAAAAGGCTGAAATTTTATCATAGTTTTGGTTCCCTGCTATGATCCATATCCAAAAGATATGTTCCGGTCTGATACGAATCGGTTGGACTTTCTCTTTTTATATGGATTATAGCATACCATGTTTTACAACTAGATGCATAATATCAAGAATAAATCATTTAAGAATTCCCTCCATATATGACTTACAAATTCTTTGTATAATATCCATACATACTAAAATATTCTTTATCAGTCAGAATTTATTTTTAAAAAGCTTGCCATGGTTAACAAGAATTTGTTTATTTCTTCCTATGTATTATATAATAATGTGAGTGCATATATGTCTCCCACATTCTAATGCTAGTTTTATTTAAATCGGAATTCAATTCTGAGAAAGCTCAGTAAGCCATATTGTTTAATTGAGAACTAATTGGATACGTCTCATTTTCTTAGTTTATGCCTCAAATTAGTTAGGAATTAGTTAATACAAAGTAATCCAATATTAGAAAAAGCTCATAATAAATTCGTATGAATCGCATCCTACCTAAATGTGTCCCATCAACCTACATTTCACAGAACTCAGCTTTGGGTACATAAACCCAGTGAGTGAAACGTGATTCGGATTCCAAGAAGTAAAATTGACAGCGTAGCTATTTTTACATGCAGTTCCCATACTGGACAAAAAGTGAAGCTTATAGTCATATCACATAATAAAATTTCCCCCGACATAATATACCATCAAAATTTTCTTTTGTATACATGTTTACATGTAATGTTATGCATGTTTGACAACTGTATATGTATGACTACATCCTTATGTATGTTGAGCTAAACATGTGAACAGAGGAAATCAACTTTGTGTACGCGTTTTATGAGTACATGCATGTGAGCTATACACAGACACCTAAGCACGTCGGCAATGCGCTGAATAACACATTAGTTCCATAACTGTATCCTACTACTTATACTTTCCCTTCCGTTTGTATAAACACATATGTATGAGTTGCTGTTGGCCAAGCGAAAAGGCTAAGGATAAAATATTACCAGTGAAAGCTTCAGGTTATGCAGGTACATATGTCTATTACTACGACAAGAGAAAGTCAGTCCCATTTCCTTTTCATATTTCGGTGACAAATCTTGAGGATATCCCTTTCCACATGTTCAAAGATTGCTCTGAATAAACTTAATAACAGAAAGGAGTCCCACTTGGCATGCAAAAAGGATCAAGGGACGTTATTTTTTACTTTCTCTTCATATACCCTTTGCCAGATTTGAATTTGTTGTCAGATTTCTTGCAGTATATGTGAACGTGTCTACATAACAACAAAAGGAGGCCTACGGAACATTGTACTTTTTTCTTGCAACTTTGACCACATTGTTCCCAATGTGGACTGCATTCTTTAAATTGAAATGTTACAATTTCAATGTGAAACTGATGGGCAATGAGTAACAGCAACAGATATCATGGTCGACTACATACTACATTAAGGTGTGGAAGGAAATTATAAGGTCAAGAGTTGATTTTTGTTCAACCCTGTACCTCT
>JAHZNG010000296.1:0-13630 GCA_027744375.1 Orchesellides sinensis
AAATATGCAAAGTTTGTGGCAAAAGATCATATTTCATCCAAATATTGGATTGTGGATGCAAAAATTCAAATCTGTGGATGAAAGATCAGTTTTAGAGGATCCACGTATTTTTCCCAAAAGAAAGTTCCTAACACGACCGATGCGACAGATATACATTGTTATCCCTTACAATAAAATAATGTTTGCAAATGTTACACATCCTAAACTTCAATCATACTGACACGCTTGATAAATTAAATTACTTGAAACAAAAAAATTAAATTACACGTGTTAAAAAAAGTCTAGGGATAATAATCAGCTAACTGTTTTAATACTTATTTCAGCAAAAGAAGATGAGATGGTTCAACTGGAGCTAAAGAATGTGTTGACGATTTACCGTGAAAAGCGCCATATTGAGATCCCACGTACACCTGAGGTGTACATAAATCAAAACTCTTCACCAGGCGAAGTTCAGGAATGGTTGAAAGCCAAAGGATTTTCAGCCCGTATTCAAAAGCAGCTTGCAGGTATGAATGGGGGTGAGCTTTTCAAGCTGAAGCGATCACAGTTGGAGGAATACTGCGGGAAAGAAGAGGGTCGTCGTTTGGATTCCCAGATAACCATATCAAGGAATACTTCAGGAGTAAGTCCATTATACAGTATTTTTATATGGACATCAGGTAATAATAATAATGATGACACAATACAATAAATGTTTACAGTATAAGACAGCACGATCCTCTGAGTTACGTGCAATATTGGCTAGAGCAAGGGCAAAGGCAGAGCAGCCAAATGGCTCATCATCTAGCTCCCCGATTAAATCCATGTCTATGAACAACGATGACAGGAGTAGCAGCAGATCAGGGTCCGAAGCAAGCTCCAAATCACCATCACCAGTTAAAAGTCTACCAAAGACACAAAACTTGAAGGCTTCTTTCACAGATAGCTCACTCAACTACCGCTCCCGATATGAAGAAGACTCTGAAGATGACATTGTTACCAGACACTTCAATTTCTCCGACGATGGAGATGATGACTCGGATGAAGGAACTGATGACGCTAATAAAGGCACTCTTGGAAGAATGTTGAAGGAGAAGCGACGGCAAATGCTGCAGCAGAGAAAATAGATTGCAATAAAAACAGAACGTGGTACCTTTTCACATAATCTAAAGACAAATAGATGTAGGAAATCCATTGGAATTTTTCGTGTATGCATGCTTAAAGCCATTAAATTATATTAAGAATTCCATGTGCCAAATTGGTAATTATATAAATAGAATAACGAAAAGAAATACATATTATTGCACTTTAAAAATTCCTCGTATAATTAATATTATTGCGGACTGACCTTGTTCCATGACATTTCGTATTTAAATCTCTATAACTAGGATTTTGTGCCGGACATATATATAACTATGTATATGATGGCGTTTACATAATAACTGGTCTTGATAAGTTCTTTCGAGAATGTATTGTGTCTTGAGACGCTGTTGTTTATACTATGTTATAAGACACGTTGTAAAAGTCCAAGTGCGTTGCAACATTTTTAAAATCTATTTGCGTGCTCTCTCTAGCGGTTTGTAAATGCTTTTCCTTACGAACTTGGCTTGCTTTCTTTCTGGAGATGTCACTTCCACCGCAAACTATTCCAGCGGTGTTACGTCAACTTTGTTGAGAGCTAAAGATGAACAACAGTTATCTGTCATGACTCTTGCTTTGTAGTCTACGGGTTAATTAATGTAAATTTCGATTTTGACAAATAATGTTTAAATAGGGAGAAAAAAGATTTAATAATAATTGTGACGCTTTATGACCATTGGTTAATGAGTAAACCAAATGGTATTAAGCCTTCTTAAATGTTGCTGTCTATAATCATGTAATAGTTCACTGGATAAAATGTTAACAATATATTTAAACTGTTTGGTAGTAATAAACGGATTAACCTACTTAACAATTTTTTTTTTGCATACGTCAGATAAAATTACATACGACACACGTCTCCCCCTATTTATTCGTATTACATGTTGCTCCTTTGCTGCTTTGCAAATCTGACAGCATCTTTGTCCCATTTTCGTTCGTCAAACCAGATCAAAGCTTCTTCATCCTTTTCATTTGGTTTGCATAACACTAGGTGTATCTGGGGTAAAGTTTCCAACTCGGATGCATTTCCAAGCGTTTGCAAATCTCCAAAAGGAATCAAGGCTTCCCCCATCAATTCATCCCGTCCAATTAAGTCATAGTCATACAGAGTTATCATCAAAAACCCCTTCTTAGCAACGTCATCCTTTGAAACGGGGCTAGAATAGTTTAAAGACAAATATTATTATATCAGTCCAAATAATTAATCTTTCACGTATAATTAAAATGTATGCATACATTGTAAAAGTTTCCTCAAATAAAGGAAACAATGTTTCCTTGTGGGTTTTTGTAGTGAAAGTGGGAGCATTTGGGAAGCACTCTGTTGGGACCAGTGTAACCACTGCATAAGGGTCTGACAAGTCTGTAAGTTAATGCAAGAATACAACATACAAATATTTAAGCAATGCAATTTCCAAAGTACACTTTAAGAGATCTTAATAGCGGCTACGTATCATTTATACTTATACTTACCATTGGAATCATAACTCTTAAGATTTCTGGCGTTCAAAAGCTCAACGACGATGCTTGGTTGTTTTTCTGTTGTACATGCTCTAACAGTGACAATGCCATGTTCACTACATGAAACTGGCGTCAATTGTTGCCTCAGATGTCGGTGTTCATAATAATTAATCTTTAGCTCGTCTAATGTCAATTCCAGATTGGCGAGCTTGGACTTCAATTTGTCATACCTCTCAAATATGCACGCGTTTTCTGCTTTTGCTGCTTGAGATAACTCCTTCGGCCAAAATAACTTTTTTAAACATTGGAGCAATTCTTTGAGTCTCAGGAAACACTCTGATGATTTTCCAGTCTATAAATTAAAAACTAATTAGTTTGAGCGTACAATCGTCATTCGCTTTTTAAAAAATTCTGTTTTTCAGTCTTACATCAATAGCTAAACTTATTTTCTGTTCCATTCCATCAACTATTTTTGACCAAAGCCCTACACGTGCTTGGTGGAAATCATAAGATTCTAGATTATTGCCGTATACCATTATACAACTGTCAAGAAAGCTAATCAGTTGATTAACACGATTAAGAGATAATCTCTTGTTTTGTATAGAAGTTTTACTGAAATATTCTGCTGTCACGTCATGCAATAATTGTTGGAATTTTGGAACAATCTACAAAAAAGGGAATACAAAGTAAGTTATTCTGTGTTTTTAAAATGTCCATTTTCATAATATTCATTTTCATTTTAATCCTACCAGTTTCACATTGTTCTTCAAGATTTTTTCGACTATATTTCCAACTTGTTCATTTGTCTCGCTTCTGATTGATTCAACTTTTGCTTCGTCATCCTCAATTTCAGAGGCAGTTTTCAGTTTCTTGTTTTTTTCAATAATATCTGAAATATTTAGTTGCTCTATCAGGATGTTAACTTGCTCTTTCACATAGTTGATGTTATTGGTAGCAATGCATGCCTACAAAACAATGATACATTTATTCCGGTAAGTTTACAAGCTACATATATGTACACTGTAATAAATTGTTCAAGCACCTTGAGCAATAGTGAGTCGATGTCATCAGTTTGAGTCACAGCCTGTTCCCACAAATTAGTTGCTTCTAGCAACTCCGAAGCATAATAAATAAAGTACCCACATAGCTCCTTTGTACATGCAAGATTCAAATAAAAATAATTCAATTATGGTACTAAATAGATTATCTATGACAATAGTTGGTATTCCTGTACCTCTACAATTTTCCTGACAATTATGTACGATTGCTGAGGATTTTGCCAGCCAAGCGACATCCAAAACTTATGAATCTATACAAAAGTAATGCTTAAATTACTAAACCATATTCTCTTTGTAAATGGACAAAGATGCCTTTGTATAATTCAGAACATTACTTCAAGAAACATTTGAGCAGTATCTACAGCAGAAGAGCTGATTGGAATATCTTTCCGATCCTGCTTATCAGTCGTAGTCAACATGGAGTCCGAGCTCAACTCCCGAGACAAGTTACGATTCCCTTCGCAAACAGTTATTGAATTTTTCATCCATTTTATTATTCGATTTCTAAGAATGTCTATCCAGGTTGCTACACTATGATAAAACCAGTCGTAAATCCCTTTCGTTAGTGAATACTCAGAGATTTGGTCGTCAAGATAATCAACTGGAGCAAGTCTAAATGCAAAAATCAAAGTTTATGGTTTACTTTTCGCTCATTCTGTTCTGCCAGATATATAATTTTGCAAAACTATAAATATGGCGCACTCACTCAGTCAGGTTTTTTGATGCAAGATATAGTTTTAAAACAGCTAAGCCAGATTTCACTGCAAAACTGTTTTCATCCATGGCGTCGTCCATTTCAGTATTGTTTTTGTCAAGTATGTCGGTATTATAGTCCTCCACAATATGCTTTACCATCTTACCCCACTGACACAAAATTTAAAAGTATGGTACATTATTCAAGCCCAAATCTGGCCGATGAAAATTATTGTTACATATTTAATTATACCTGTTCATCATACACCTGAAATGTTATCCTCAAATAGTCTACGTTCAGGAGGCTGACAATGGCATGGAAAAACAAAATGTAAGCATTTCTACAAAAATAACTTTCAACTTGTTTTAACTTGTTCATTTTACCCATTGAAATCTGCATTAATTGTGGAAACTCCAAGTCTTATATCTTCATGCAAAATTTGACCCATTTTCAGAAGCCGTTCCAAAGCAAAGTAGAGTGGATCCTGGCCAGGTTGAATGCTATCGTGGGTTGAGTCAGAAAATACCTTGATGTAACTGTTAATAAATTAGTTAAACAATATTTAACGTATATTAAAAGAAATAGGTTTTTACACGAGCATGCTGCAAATGTTAAATGCTGCACGTACAATTTATTAGCTCCATCTCGTATGGCTTTGACAACGCGATCAGTTATATCAGACTTCTTAAATGGAATATTTCCATGTGCAGGAAGGTGAGTTTCAGCAAGGAATTGATTGAGTAGCTCTAAAATTCTACGCGGTCAACAGATAAATTTCAGACAATGCTATAAAATCAAGCTTATGTAAATAACTATGAATGGAGCATGTACTTGAGTAAATGATAGGTGTGTAAGACTGTTACTGGACTTGGTAGCAAATCATGGACATCAGTCAGGAATGCCATAATTGTGTTTACTAGCAACTCTGTAGATTCCCAAAATCTAAAAATCTACAAATGGGAAACAAGAATCAATGATAAAATCCTAAATTTGATAATAACCTTCATAGTTTTTAATTAAAACAAGTCACCTCTCGGCTGTCGTATTCACAGCCTATAACACGTTCTAAAACGGCATCCAAGAGTAAACACATCATGTTAGCATTCAGTGGAAATATAGCGTTTACAATAGTGTACGCTCGCCACTTGGCTAAAACAATATCCTTCGGTTTAAGTCCTCCTTGCCATTTAAACTGACGTAAAATATACTTGGACCACATCTCGTAATGTTCATCCCAGTGGAATGGGGCTCCCAACGCGGTGTCCTTGTCAAGCTCATGGGCTATCACGAAATGAATTATTTGTAGGAACTCTTCAGTGGCCGTCTCTTTGCTCTTATTGTATCCCAAGGCCATTCTTAAATAAATTTCACCCCTGTCCTCATGATTCTTTAACTTAAACCATTTCTCTATTGTTTCTGAAGATATTTCCTGTACCCATATTAATAAAATTAGGTATATATAATTTTACGTGGGATTATCTCAAGAATAAAGTAAAAATTTGAACTTACCACAACTGGAATTCGAACTGATCCAATTAACTCTTGAATGGATCGAGCATTAGCGATTTCTTTTAAAAGAACACCAAATGTACTTGCAGATTTTATTTCCTTTAGCTTTCTAAATCTATCTCTGAAAGATTCATCGTCTTCATTGTAGTCCCTAACCAATTTAAAACATGGGCAGAGTTTAACACCAAGTTTTTGTCACCTCTGACTATATCTGCCCCTTGCAATAAGTTTAAGATCTACTTACATAACTTCAAGTATCAGTACATCACGGTTTGGATCGTTAACTTTGCTAATATTTGTTGACGAGTTATAATTAAAAAGAATCAGAAATTACGTTCCATTCACATATGAAGTTTGGTAATTTGTAAAAAAATACATACTCTTGTCTCATTGGAATAAACTTACAATGTAAAGTACTGTTTCCAAACGGGGTTTAGTGTGTTATGGATAACCTTTGTTCTTTGAGCAACATCTCGACTATTCACAAACACTACACAAAATGGATCGGAAAGTCCTGAAAAGGACGTAAAAAACTATTCAACAACGTGTTATGTGTCTTCTAGTTGCGGTTTATGTAAATCTCATACCATTCGCATCCTTGGCAGGAATGTTTCGTGCCTCAACTATTTCCAAATTGACGATTCTTTGAGGTAGCTGTGTAGAAATCATAAAGAAATTAGTGCAGGGATGAGATACATTGAAGGAGGGTATGATTTATTTGTAACAGGTATTTTTAACCTCGCAGATTTACCTTAGTCATCTTTGCAATTTCCACCAGTTGATTGTGCTCCAGGTCGTTGAGTCTGAATATGCGTTTTAAATGCTGAACCAATGCATTTGAGTCAGGGCTCTCACGAGATTTTATATTAGGAAATAGCGCGCATATCATTTTTACATACAGCTCTGGTAACTGGAAATCAATTAAATTAATCACTGTTGAATTAAATTAATTAAATGTTGCTAAAAAATTAACACATTTTACTTACGCTGTAACGTTCAACTGAAATTCGTAACTTTTTCCGGATTTCGGCTTTGTCTAGACTTTGATACACATTGGGAGTCGTAAAGGACACTCGTAGACCCTGTTGTTGGTATTTGCATAATGTTCTTCGCTTCTCTTTTTCAAAATCTAGCTTAATTGATGAAAATCTACGAATGACTCTCATCGTCGAATTTTTCGTTTGTTCTTCCATAGCGATTTTTATTATAACTTTTACGACAATAGGAAGAAAATTGAATTTAAAAACTAAAAAATAAATTATCCAAATTCAGTGTAAGCAGACAGTAATTTTGAGTATCCGTCTGCCTTAATAAGTACGTAATGCTTAAGTGCACATTTCGCTCATCCACAATATAATACGCTGATAAAATATTTTATACCTAGTAGTAATATATATCTTGTTTGCATCAGCAGCCGGAAGTGGCTAGCCAAAATAACTTCAACCACTTGATTCATATATTTACTTGGACATAATTTTTGTCTGCCAATCCGGTTTACATTTTGTTGTAATAATAATTAGAAGCAAAAATTCTTTGCCTCATTCATGCATTAGAATATTTTTGCATAAAAACCACGTATTAATCATGAAATGCCAATTCAGTTATGTGTGCGTCTGTTTCCTATTTTACTAAAAGATTCTTATGCATTTTAAGAATTCTTGCTCAAATGACAAACAAATGGAATAAGTGTCAAATTATTCACAGACAAATCCCAAACAAAACAAATTTCAAGCAATATTTTAAAAACTCAATTATAAATGGAAGCAATTTTTCAATATATCAGTTAAGACATTGAAGACAGCAATACATATGCCTCTGCTAATCATATCAAGGCAAGGCCCATTTAGATACGGATTCACATAAACCGGATGAGGTTTTACTATCATCGAGATTACGTAGTTTGTACTTGTTACAAAACAAGCTTCACGTATGTAACGAAGATTTAGATAGAAACCAATTTGCATATCTGATTTTCCACGCTTAAGTCGTCAACAGCTTCCCAGATCGCACCAAGTAAAAAAACTGACGTACTTTCATTACTAAAAAATCTAAAATGGACAATGGATCTTATTGTTTTCTTAATTGTTTATAATATTTATTAGGCCTTCATGCACTGTGCCTCAATTAAAATACGTGATTGGAAACACTTAGGGTAATATAATTGTCCAGACATATTTTTCCAAAAATACACTTATTTGGTACATTAATCTATTTACAATGACATATTTACATATATACATACATTTCATAAGTATATACATTAACTCATTAACTGAGTGAGTGAATAGATTTACGGTCACAACTGCCAAATTCTCATAGTTGCTAATTTCCCTCTGAGGTGAGGAACCACCAAGCAGAAGAGCATGACACCAGCCGCTCCTGCCAACAGAATACCCCGACGGCTGTGAGGCTCTGCCTTGTCAGCTTCACCATCGCATGCTAATATCGCTTTCCTCGACTCATTCACTTCCAAACTGCGCGTCGTGTCTCCATCCTAGAAAACCAAGTAGGTATAATAAATACATAGTCCACATAAAACACATAATGTGAGATCTCTTTGTCATGCAGCATTAACACCAAACCATTTGTCAAAAGTTTTGCTATCTAATTATAAACGGAAAATACCACACTAGAGTATAAATGCAATTAAAGTGGAGGCAAATAAAAAATAATTTAATTTGTAAATAAGCCATTACCACAAGAATATTGAGAGAGCAAACTTCATTAGAAAGGACAGCACAGCTTTTCTTCATTGACCTTGCAAACACGGCAAGCTCACCCATTTTCCCGTCCTCCACTTCGTACTCTTTAGTGATGACGTCTTGAACCATACGCATTCTCACAGAGTTGACCAGGTTTGACAAGCACTTCACCTGTGTCTGCACATTCGTCAGAATGTTGACAATCCCTTCACCACTGTTGTTTAGAAAATAACAGAGAAAGAGAAAAATGATTGCCAAATCTATTTGGTAAACTGCCATTACAGGAGTTTTGTGTGAGCTGACAACGCATCATGTATTTCTTTATAAGTTTCTAAACAAATGCCTTTTACTCAAAGAAAAGAGATATTATTTTACTGACGTGTCAGTATCTGGCTCGGTCATTATAGGTTCAGGGACGTCATTAAACTCAGTCATTAAAACCGGATTCTTTCCCGGTCTCCAACAGGATTCCCGAACTCGGAACAGGAGCTCCCCAAGCTGAAGTTTTGAAGAGAACACGTGCAATAAAAATAAATGAGTTTTGTCTAATGAAATGATATGCATACTAGAGTTGGTTAAAATAAAGTATATTCAGCGTCACCTTTATATGACCCTTTTCCACGGCAATTTCACAAGTCATCCAACCACTTTTATCGACAATGTCTATATTAGCTCCGTTTTCTAATAAAAGCCTAGCCATTTGTCCATACCCTTTCTCAGCTGCATAAAATAGGCACTATAAATACATACCCGCAACAAATAAATAATGTGTACTTAATTTAGAATTCTCACTATCCAATTCTACTCATGTTGTAAGTGCTACTTTTAAAAACATACGTTTCTCCCATTCTTATCCAATAAATTTAGATCGGCTCCAGCGTTAATTAAACATTTGGCAATACTGCATCTATTTTCCTTTACTGCAAATCCCAACGGTGTCATTCCATTGTTGTCTCGTGCATTTACCAGAGATCCAGATTTCAAAAGGGCAATAACGCATGAAGAGATGTCATCTGGTCTTAGCTGAGACGACCCAGTTGCAGCCATTAACGCAGTGAAATTGTCTAGGTTAAAATGCAGCTTCATGTTGGAAATGCACACTTTGTAACATGTTGACAAAGCGTAATTAAATCAACATACCTTTCCGAACTAAATTTGCGTCTGCACCTTTTGACAGGAGGTATTCTAACACAACAGGGCGAGCAGCACTGGCTGCAATCATTAAAGGAGTCCAGTCGTCATCCAACATATTATTTACATTAACCCGTCTACCTGAAACCGTTTTTAAATAGTACTTGCTACAAATAATAAATCCCTATAAGTACCCTAGCACACTTTATATAATACGTAGAAAGCTGCCATACTTTCAATTAGATTTTGCACTACAGCCAGATCCCCCTTTACACACGCCAAGCGGATTTCTTCTACTGCAGAAGGCTGTCTTGTGACCGGACCTTGCCTTCGACGAGTAGTTGGGGATGTTGGAAACCGTTGGAGGGCAAGCGTTTCCAAACACCGCCCCTCCTAAAACACCAATTGCCACCTTAAATTTGACTTTAATGCTTATCCGGCCTTTTTAAGGTTATAAAAACATGTCTTACTTTGCCGATTTCTTTAGGAACCATTTTTGAAAGTATCCAATTCGCCTTCCAAAATAGGGCACAATTAAATTTACAATAAAAGCTTATCGAAGCCACTCAACGGAAACTGATATAAGCAGAGGAATGGTTATTACTGATAAAACATTTAATTTTTGGTTAATATCTCTACGTTTTAATCTAAGTATTACGGAATCATGCAACTGTGAAAGTGTAAAATGCTGTATGCACAGAAAGTAGCATGTTTGCCGAATTCTTCGTTGCAAATCCACTTGTCAAACTTTTACTTTTCAGAACAGCGTTTGTGACTCGCTTGAAACGTGATTAATTGCAAAAACACCATGTAAAAAACTTTTTAAACATTGACAGGGATGTACAGGAGCAGAAGCCACATTGGAACTTCCACACTCACTAAAATTACTTATCATCACAAGAAAAAGACACGATTAGCTTGTTCGAAAGCGCACAAATAATAAAAAAATCACAACGTAATGCTCACTACTGGCTTTAGCTTAATGTAAACAGGAGCAAAACTCTTTTTCTCGAACTTGCTACATCTGGCATTTGAAAAGTAGCAATATAATATGCACAATAGCATCACAACGTAATGCTACTGGCTTTAGCTTAATGTAAACAGGAGCAAAACTCTTTTTCTCGAACTTGCTACATCTGGCATTTGAAAAGTAGCAATATAATATGCACAATAGCAAGCACTAATCATTCATAATATTATCTCACACAATATTATGTTCTGCCATCGGTATCATGCTACAAAGGACTGAGATCTGTTCGGAAGAAAATCGTAACTTATATAATCTCACGAGATTTATTTACAGACTCGTTGGTCTTCAGCTTTTGTAAACGTGTCTTGGAGTTCCAAGAGAAAACCTGTACCTTATTACGTATATATATACAGTATATCCTGTACTACGGTGTAAACTGCGATACAGTGATTTTGTTATTGCTTTACATGACTGCAGTCTCCATTGAAATTGTTCATGACCAGCCGTTGGAAATAACGAATGTGCAATAAAATCTAGTTGGTCATGCCGCATCCAAAAGAGGATTAGTTAACAAGAATTTGAAAAGAAACCTGTCGTATCAAATACAGAAACGCAGTTTATCCCTGATTTTGTATGTATGTAGTAGAAATAGTAAAAAGCCTACTATGAACCCTAAAACGTGACAGTCATTTCTAAAAAGCGGAACAATCGCGTTTGCATCCGACATTCAACAGGATATGTTTATACCAAAAACAAAATTATTCTGAGAATCATGTAGCACATGGATTTTTTACGGTAATCAAGCATTTATTTACAAACAACTAACATTTTTTACATATTTGCTCCAATTGGCCCACTAGAAGCTTTCCGACGTAGCTACCTTATACAAACATATACATACATTCATGAATCTAATATTGGCTTATATCATTTAACAACTTGACGTCATTGACAATCGATTAGGTTATTTCTAAATTGTGTAAATATACAAATTTTCAAAATAAACTACCAAATCTTGATTTACTGGTTAAAAACAACCAGACAAATGTAACTTATGTATACATTTTTCTGCCAGACTTCTTAAAACTATACAGATGGTCATACCAAATAAAAGTATTATTTACACATGCCCTTTAATCATTAGCGTCACCTTAAATCTCCCGATTTTTTTCGACGCCTGTAGGAATTTTAATTCTGAAACTCTAAATAAATTAGGTATTATGCCCTAATTACTTAACAATGCTGATTGCAGTTGCACAAAAAGGAGACAATTAAAACTGCACCTGCACAACGTAAAAAGTATTGGATTCCATGATCAGTTCCCACATAATTTTGTAATTTACTTTGGACTGAACCTTGGCACGCATCTTGACAAAAAGACAGGTTGTCAGGGAAAGAAAAGTGATAGGTTGCTTTCACGTGACAGTTGACAGTGACTTTTTTCTAATTATCAACTCAAGGAAAATGGCTCAAGTATCGGCTTTCCCAGATTCGATTAAAAATAATCCAGACAGATTTAAATTATAAGAAAGTCACTACCAGTACTGCATAAAGTGTTAGACATATGGGTAGGATTTTTTAAAATTGTGTACTAAAATTAAACCTACATGAGACAAACTCATGGAAACCACGGAAGAGTAAGGTTGTAACGATGAGGCCAACGAAAACGATCCATAAAACGTTGGATGACAATTACATTTTTTTCTTTTGCCTGAAGCTGCTCAGTTGTAGTTTTCAATTGGTTATCCAAAGCTTCAAGCTCACTTGTAATAGTATTAATTGAGCTGTCTAGCGCTGCAGACTGCTCCCTTTAAAAAAATTAAAGTAATGTTTTTATTCCATCGTCTAATTCTATACCGTATTATTTAAAATTGTTACATTCAGTATTTCATCCTCACATCATAGACTGCGTTGTATCCCAATTACGTTTGCATTTTGATTTAGTACAAGAGCACGTTTGGTGGGGTAGATCTTCCTGGCTGCCGGCTGTTAATTGATTAGGTTCCATAAATTCTCCAGAAAATTGCATCATCAGGTCGCTGCCTTCAAGATAAACCCAATCATTGCATCCTGGGCAGCGTATTGCACGATATGACCTTTAATTAGATAAAATAAATTTGTACCTCTTTTCGCAAAGTTTCCCAGCTATATATATACAATCATTTTTTATTGTGTCTAATGTATGTAATCTAAGCGTGCCATACCTTGTTGGAAGTTTTCGTAGGCATATTGTATGAAACAAGTGTCCACAGTGAGTTAGCACTACAAAGTCATGAGGTATCGGCTCCCTCCGATCGCTAAATTTAGATCCATGTGTTATATTAAACATTTCCTGTTAAATTTACTGACATTAGTTTTCATGATTTATTTCCTTAACTTTCATATGCATATACATATAGGCACATTATACTTTTATTACACGTACATGATTAACAAACTCTCTAGTCAAGCTAGTGCAGTAAACTCCCTCACCATTAAATCTATAATCACTCTCTCCTTCCGGAGAACGAAGGAGGTGAAAGTTATTTTCGCTAACAATTGGGGACTTCAAGTAGGCATTTCCTTCATGTGTAAAACAAGGTCTGATGTCGCCTTCAGTAGACAGACAGGGGTTCATAGTTCGGGTTCGCATCCTATTCCTAGTTCCCTGGGTTGTGGTATTTTGCACTGCCTGATGACCATATAGTATGCCCTCTGGCGTTGTAATTCATTAAAACATTTAATATTAAATTGTCATGCTACTAAGTTGCAAGGTTGTTTAGTATTTATCAAATTACAGTTATTACATTTGATGCGCAATTGAATCTTTAGGCATCGGATGCAATAAACTAATATATACTCTTGGTAAATTGCCAAAGAAATTGAATGTACGTTTACTAATTAAGTATTTTTGGCTTCTTTCAAACATGTTGCCTTTCAATTATGACAAGCCAATCACTCCAACTTTTAAAGCAATTGGAATGTAATACATAAGGAAAAATAATTTTTG
>JAHZNG010000297.1:0-12822 GCA_027744375.1 Orchesellides sinensis
AAAGAAGGCTTTTGTGGATATCAATTTAAATGGAGATTTACAAATAGCTTACGATCAGCCAAAATAGATTTCAAATCGGATTTGTACGCTTGGGACAACGTGTCATCCATAGCGCCAATTGTGGTAGGCGCTTATCAGTTGGACCATTGCAGACATGGGACTGCAAGGGTGGAGGATGACTGGTGTGACGCTGGATTAGTACCTAATGTGCCGATTACGGTGCAAACGGCGTTTGTTATTGATATGAGTGAAGAGTTCTCAAGATTCCTTAAGGAGTTTTCGAAGGAGTCGGGGAAAATTATGCAGAAGATTGGAGAAATGACAAAAGTGGCTAGAACACAGTTTGCTGTGGTGGATTATGGGGATTACAGCTCGTGGCAGTTTTATGGAGGGGCGGATACCAAGTTTGACGAGAAGGTACAGAGTACTTGGACGGAGGAGAAGAATTTGAGCAGGTATATAACATTTTTAGAGAAAACCGTTTGGGGCCTCGGGGTAGTACATCTTTAGCATGCAAGTAGGAGGCCACGGTTGGTTTTGGAAACTGAGAATATTATCAATGAATTATTTTAATATAGGGACGGTTGCTATCATCTCACGGCTCCCTTTACGAAAGATCAAAAAAGTATACAGGACATTATACACTACGTGTCAGAACAGCCCGTTATCTTTTCCAATGCTGGAAGTGGAGCTACAGCAATGTTTTATACGGCTTTGGATAAGAATATTAATTGGTTGGATAAAGATGAGAAGGGGAGATTTGTGGAGAAAGTTATTGTAATATTTTCTACAAAGGATATTGCAGCGGAGGTGTACAACACACAGTTTTGTGATGAGTTGCATAGAACCAAAGCAACAGATACGGGGGAAGATACGTGTATCAAAAATTTTCCTCCGGGGTGGGAGTTGCTAAAGAGTACCCTGGAGAATAGGAGGATTAGGGTGGTGGCTGTGGTGGAGGATGATGTGCAAGTTACGTGGAGAGCGTATATGAATAGGTTGTTTGGAAAGGGGAAGTATGAAATGCTTAAATTTTCGGAGAAGAAGGGTGGAATGGTACAATGGGAGAGGATACCTAAGGCTGTGTTTTCATCTATTGTGTGTAATTTGGAGGCGGGAGATCCACCGGCGTATAATATTTTAGGGCCTGTTTGGTTTCAGTAGCAATAAGATGAAAAAATTTCTAAAAATATTGGTGCATTTATCGTAGTTTAGTTAAGAGCTTTTTAAAATTCAATAGAGCAATATAATATGTATTACATGAATGTTATTGCGTAAATCATAATTACTAGTTATAGATAAGCTGTAGCTAATTATGTATGTAATGTGATTTGTCTAGCACACAATACTTCATCAAACTAATGGTTGGGCGTTGCACAAATGCATACCTTCAGTTTAGTACTAGATAGTTTGTCGCTGTCTGTCTGTTAAACAGTTTTTAACTGCTGGTTGAAAATTTTCTGAACAATGGGGCTACCACGGAGATTTTCGTACGTCCGCTTGTGGACTGTTATTTGGATTTTTTGCTCTATCTCATACGTGACGACAAATGGTGCAAAAGCTGTATTCTAAAATAACGTTTTTTTTTAAATTCAGAAAAATACCACTGGTATTTTTTATTTCAGATTTCTATTGCTACACTTGCAGCGACAATACACTTGAAAAAGAGAGTCCATGTAATGAGCAAAATCCTTCAGTATTACGACAATGTCAAAGAAGCAATTTTGACTTGGTCCAATTTTGCGAGACTCGTTTGGTAAAGAAAAATGGAACAGGGATAATACACAAGCGCTGTGGAGCAAAGGAGAGATCAAAAAAAGTTAGTCCATGCACCCAAGTCAAGTGCACTGACAATGGAAGTGAAGAGGTTGCCTGCATTTGCCCCACTAAGTTTTGCAATAGTAACACATTTTTTGATGAAGCAATCAGTGTGTACGGAATAGGTGAAACTTCGGAGAAGGATTGCAGGCGTAATATGTATACATTTAGTCCTAAATGGAGGGCAGGGTAAATTTGCTGTAATCATGTTTATTGTTATAAAAATTTCAGACATAATTTATACAATTTTATTGTGTACCTAAATCAAATTTTGTTTTCCTCCTTGAAGTGTTAGTAGGCGATCATTAGTTTTGTATTTTGTATTCATCTGTTTAAAGTTATAATTACTTTCATTTACAGGACACCGTACCTTTTATTTACCTGCTGTTTTCATTAATAGAACTTAAGATGTTAATCAAAATTTCGGTTTATTTATAATAATATTGAAAAGATTTTTAAATATAAACTTCGATATAAAAATTTCAGATAACGCTAAAAAACAAATCATGTACACAGTTGAGAAGTACAATTTTACATGTATATTTGTTGTCAACATACACGATTATGCAATACAGGAAACTGTAATTAATAAACAGGTGTGGTAATTAAGCATGTAATGTGTTTTGTCTAGCGTCTTTTTTTTTGTTGATTCAAATAAATGATGGAAAGATGTAGAGCATCATTCAAAAGCTATAAAGTTTTATACTGTCTATCTGTTACATTTCTTTTTTTAAAAGAGATTTAAAATTCCAGGATAATTAGTCTATTAATAAGATCGTATGAGACCATCTTCTGGGTTGTTGTTGGGTGTATTTGTGCTATCGTGCACGTGACGGCCAATGGTAAAACCACTTTTATTTATCATCATTGAGTATTGCTTAAATAATTATTAAATTTATATGTCGTTTGTATTTTGACTACAGACTTTCACTACTACACTTGCACTGACGATACATTTTCAAAAGTAAGTCCATGCAATGAAAATTCTCCTCCAGTATTACGTCAATAAAGGTATAAGCGGCTGCCGTCCTTATCAAAAAAAAGCGCTTGACAATTGCAGAGTATTTGAAGAGAAGAGAACGTTGAAGTAGTTTCTGGGCGACAAGGAAGGCTTTTGCGGATACCAGTTTACACAGTTCACAGATTCACAAATAGCTTACAATCAGCAAAAATAGATTTCAAACCGGATTTGTACGCTTGGGACAACGTGTCACCTATAGTGCCCGTTGTGGTAGGCGCTTATCAATTGAACTATTGCAGACATGGGACCGCATGGGAGGGGGATGACTGGTGTGACGCTGGATTAGTATCTAATGTGCCGATTACGGTGCAAACGGCGTTTGTTATTGATATGAGTGAGGAGTTCTCAAGATCTCTTAAGGAATTTTCTAAAATGTCGGGAAAAGTTATTGAGAAGATTGGAGAAATGATAAAAGTGGCTAAAACACAGTTTGCTGTGGTGGATTACAGGGACTTTAGTTCCTGGCAGTTTTGTGGAAGGGAGGATACCAAATTTAACGAGCAGGTACAGAGTAATTGGACGGAGGAGAAGAATTAGAGCAGGTATATAACATATTAGAGAAAACCGTTTCGGGCCTCGGAGTAGTACAGCTTTAGCATGTAGATGGAAGGCCTAGGTTAGTTTTGGAAACTGTGAAAACTAAAAATGAATTATTTTAATATATGGAAGGTTGTTGTCATCTCACGGTTTCCATTACGAAAGATCAAAAACGTATACAGGACACTATACACTATGTGTCAGAACAGCCTTTGATGTTTTCGAATGCCGGAAGTGGAACGATTTCAATCTTTTATACGGCTTTAGATAAGAATATTAAGGGATTGGATAAGAAGGGGAGATTTGTGGAGAAATGTAAAGGATATAGCGGCGGAGGTGTATAAAACTCAGTTTTGTGATGAGTTGCATAGAACCAAAGCAACAAATACGGGGGAAGATACGTGAATCAAAAACTTTCTTCCGGTGTGGGAGTTGCTGAAGAGTAGGAAGATTACGGTGGTGGTTGTGGTGGGGGATGATGTGCAAGTTACGGGGAGAGCGTATATGAAGAGGTTGTTTAGGAAAGGGAAGTTTTAAAATGCTTATATTTTCGGAGAAGTAGGGTGGATTAATACAATGGGAGAGGATATCTAAAGCTTGGTTTTCGTCTATTGTGTGTAACTTGTGTAGCTTGGAGCCGGGAGCTCCACCGGCGTATAATATTTTTGGGTCTGTTTGGTTTTATGTGTAGGATTTAAAATATTGCTGAAAATTTCGTTGCATTTATTTAGTTAACATATTAGATTTAGTTTATATAGTATATTTTAAACAAGTAGTATCATAGTTCAGAAAAGTAAGGAATGGAAGCAAAGAACAATGTGTACTTAAACAGTTGCCTAAAGTTCTGATAAATTGGTGCTTAATTGGTTTTACTCGACATTAACGAAATTCGTATGCATTAAAACATAAAAAATAATTATCACGTCTGCTGTAGCCCCCAATTTATGTAATGTGCTTTGTAAAAATTGTCTTTTGGTTGGGGCGTCAAAAGTATTCAAGAAATTTTTTGGAGCTAGACGTTTTGTAGCTGCCACGGGATTGGATAAAGTTGTTTTAAACCCTCGAAAAATGGCGCTCTCAATTAGATATAAGGTGCACTTGTGGATTGTTTTTTGCATTATTCGTACCACTGCATATGTGACGAGCAATGGTAATGGTAAAATATCTTGTAATTCAACGATTGTAATTCAACAATAGGCACAATAGTAAATTTCTTCCCCTGATTTTCTCAGAGACGTGAGTGTTCTCGCGTTAGAAAATCATTCATTCTGTCGCGTGAGCTTTGCCTGTTTGCATAGCTCTTCCTCCCAGTCCAATTCCAATTTCCAACCACCACTTCCGTTTAACTTTTGATAGTGTGACAGTGATTCCCATTCCCATTAGTTAAGTTTGCGGCCTAACACTGCCGTCATTAAAATAATCGTATAATCCTACCATTAGTTAACTGTCCATTTTAATTTTTGTCACGTCACGTCACACTGTCAGCACTTCCGGTGGTAATATTTTTCCCTCGCCCAAATATCCGTAACCCAGATTCTCCCCCATTAAGCCCCAATCCCCCTCATAATATACCAAAAATCCCCCATACTTTACACCAAATATAACAAAAAATTTGAATTAAATTTTTATATCAGACTTCCACTGCTATACCTGCAATGATCGTCCGTGCAATGAAAATAATCCTCCAGTATTACGACAATGCCAAATAAACGACACTGACGTTGACCAGTACTGTGAAACTCGGCTTAGAAAGGAAAAAAGTAAAGAGAAAATCTATAAACGCTGTGGGACAAAGAAAAGGTCGGAAAAATTAAGCCCATGTGCGTCATGGAAGTGTATCAACGTTAAAAGTGAAGAAGTTACTTGCATCTGCCCAACTCAGTCTTGTAATAGTCCCACATTTCTTGATGAAGCAATCACTTTGTACGGAGTAGGTGAAACAGCAATGGAATATTGCCAGCGATGGAGGGCAGGATAAATTCACAGTTAGCATGTCTTTTAGTAGAAATCTTAAAATGACCTTTTATCTAAACGTTTTAGAATCAAACATTAAAATGGAAATACATGCAATAAAATTATTGTAATAATTAAGATATTTTGATAGATATTGAGAATGCTGGGGTGTAGTACGTACTACCTCTGGAATCAACACACCTACATTGGCTTTTTAATTTATACAATTATATCGCATGTAAACAAATATTCGAATGTGTTTTTTTCTTATACATTTGTATGATAATTGCCTTATTTAAATCAGTTAAATAAACCATAATTTGCATTAAGACTAATATAATCAGATGTTATTGTGACATTTGAATTTAAATGCTTTCTCTTGTGGAAGACAGAGTTTTACTGTTAAAAGCTCGAGTAAATTAAAAGATTTTTAATATCAATATCAACCCTTGGCTCCGTGTTTAATAATTTTAACCATTATTGGGACCATTTACATGATAAGTTACTCGCAAGTAGATGGTACAATTTACATTGGGAATTATAAAGAAGAAGTATTTAAAGTACTTTATGAGTGATTAGGATTAACTTGCCATTCTGTTTAAACCTAAGGTTTTTCTCTAGGAAGCCAACATGTAAACGAAAATTTAACTGTCCGTCCAAAATTTTTAACTGCCGTGCTGAAAATATTTTTGCTTTATAAAGTGCGCTCTGAGCTACAATGTGGTTTGTGGGGTAACCTACAAAACGAAATATGTCCAAACACAGGGACTTTATCTTGCCACGGCAACAGCTCAGGAAAATCACAAAAAGCTAATTATTTTAAGTACTTTTTTCCATTTCGTTTTGAGCTTTAAATTAATCAAGCCAATATATTTATTGAAGTGTTTCGAAAAAACGAGCGGAATATAGTCCTACGTATTTAAAAAACATTATACTTCAGATTTAAATTTCGGTTGCAGCCTTTTCGTACTTACCAGATGGGTTCGTTAGATTGCTTAATTGTCGGTCAAAATATTAAACCCGGGTTTGGTATGTGTTTCTTGAAATAAATAATATAAATATAAATATATATAGCTATAAGTAAAGCGGTCGGCATATTAAATGCAGTTCCCACTTCTAACTTTTGAATATTGATTTTGGTCGGTTTTTTAAAATAACCATGTCATTAAATTCAATGATACGCCAAACGGTTGGTATTTCAAGAAGTATCAAATACACTACGAAGTAAGGTAGTTTTGTTTGGTAGTCTGTGGTAAACCTGTGGTATCTTCTGCATGCTGACTACAAAATTGTAACTAAAATGATTCCACTTACTTTGCTAAGTTATAGAAAATACGCAACAGATTTTAAACAAGCTGGTGCGACAGAAAAAATGCCAATTCCATTGACCATTCGCATATAGACTTAGGAAAATATCTAAGTTCCATTGATAAAAAGTAAGCAATATTAATGGAGAATATATATGTAAAACCTGGTCTAGTCATTTACCAACGTGTTATACAAGATGCGTTGGAAAAACAAAAGAGTAAATTAAGATACGCCAAACGGTGGGTATTTCAAGAAGTATCAAAAACCCTACGAAGTAAGGTGGTTTTGTTTGGTAGTCTGTGGTAAACCTGTGGTATCTTCTGTATGCTGACTACAAAATTGTAACTAAAATGATGCCACTTACTTTGCCAAGTTATAGAAAATACGCAACAGATTTTAAATAAGCTGGTGCGACAGAAAAAACGCCAATTCCCTTGACCATTCGCATATAGACTTAGGAAAATATCTTAGTTCCGTTGATAAAAAGTAAGCAATATTAATGGAGAATATATATGTAAAACCTGGTCTAGTCTTTTACCAATGCGTTATACAAGATGCGTTGGAAAAACAAAAGAGTAAATTATGTTAATCAGAAAGAAATTGTTGCATTAGTGGATTAGCACGGTAAACATGGTTTCGATGCAGAAATCATTAATAAGAATATAAGAAGTCGGACTTAATGGCTTTTTGGCTACATCAGCTAACACACGATACATTATTTAAATAATGTATGGAGGAGAAATCGTGGAGGCTGAAGAAAATCCAAATGTGCCTAAAAGAGACCCCATAGATTTTATCAATTTATAAAGTTTCAATCCATTTTTACTGCAACCGTAGTACTATACAGATATTTATCAATCCATATCATACTAAACTACATACTTAACTATGGCTGCTAGAGCCGCGACAGTATTTGGCATTGCTGCTATACTCCATTTATTGGGAGGAAAAAGAGACCCTATAGATTTTATCAATTTATAAAGTTTCAATCCATTTTTACTGCAGCAGTAGTACTATACAGATATTTATCAATCCATATCATACTAAGCTACATACTTAACTACGGCTGCTAGAGCCGCGACAGTCAGAGAGGTTTACAGTATTTGGTATTGCTGCCATACTCCATTTATTGGGAGGAGTTGTGCCCACCAGGTTTCGGTCAGAGGTCGGTTTTCCACTCCTTTCCCCCTCTAGACTGCCCCACAGACCTTAGGTGGATGCACGGTGGGAAACTACAAGGAAAAAACCACCGCCAGTACTGGGAATTGAACTCAGAACCCCATTCGGGAACCACACTAAGCCATAGACCAAGACCATCGGCCTGCGACACGTGTGTGTTATACGGGTAAGATAATGTTAAATCGGGGTTTTTTCCACAATTCCCAAACATGCAAGTGGTTTTATAATGAGAGCCTTTTATTGCACGTGGAATATTCAATCTAGAACATCAGACAATTCCTAATTTTGCAAAGTTTATTGACTAGGGCTGAGAACTAACTTATTTAAAAATATCAATTACGATTATGCAAAGAATTTTTATTAAAATTCGTTGTCAAAGTCTTATCCAACCAAATTTCATATATTCTACGTACTATATACATAACAAAAACTACCAATTTCTCTATCGTTTGATTACAGCAACTTGGGAGAGACATTTAAAAAATCAATTACAAAAGTGATTATTTTTCTTTTGGGCTTAAGACATTGTAAATATACATTTAGGTATATGGCAGCCAAGCACAGTAGTAAAGTACTAAAAACTTTGTTATGAAACGAAATAATTTCGCAGACACAATGTGAAACCAATGCTCTCACTAGGCAAAAAACAGATTGGCGTCCACTACTTGGAACTTTGTAGATATTGATTTTGAGCTTAAGAAAATACCTTAACTGAAAAGAAAAAAAAGTTTACGGAGAAGGTATGCTTGCATTTATTTAGATATGCTTTCCATGTTAACTGTGGCTGTGTGGTCCAATAAATGGTTTTTAAATCAATAAAAATCTTTTTTGAACTTTTCATATATGTTATACAAGAGGTTTGCTGTTAAATACTTTCAGCTACATTCCAACATCCTTACTAGTTATACAATTAAACAGCTCCCAGACATTCAGGCGTCGATATTTTTACAAGGACTTCTGAAGTCTCATTTGTAGATTAGCCTTCAAAACATCCGTACAATTTAGGTATATCTTGCTACAAGTCCCTTTATACTAGCAAAAAGTTTCAAATAAAGTGAGTATTATACTGTTTGCAAATAAATGTGTATTATAATATTAACTGATAGGTAAAACTAACAAATACCGAAGATTATATTAACAAATTAACAAATAAAAACAAGGCTGTTATGCCGAGTATATAATTCGTGATTAAAATTACGAAAGAACTTACAAATTAGTTTTTTAACATAGCAAGCATCACAAACTACCCATTTCAGCAATAAACCTTAACCTTACACAAGTACATTCACTTAAATTAATACTTCCAAAATGAAACTAGTTCCTCATTCATTACTAGCTTGGTTTGGAATACCTTTACTTGTATTTCCATTCGCTTTAGCTGTGCAGCATGTGGTTTACAAGCTAAATGTGGATAACCTTCTAGAAACCTTTAAGCGTAATCCTGACAACTACATATTTTACTACCATTCAACAGCAGGCTACCTTACAGACAACACAGTGGCATTCTCTAACAACCCCTTTATACGATTGTTAGTTTTAAATGCAAATTTCAATGGTCAACTTCGGTTAACTCAACAAGAAACAAGATTCACGCAGCCATTTCGTGTTATAATAGCAACAAGCTATTACGCAGAAGAAACAATTACTTCTCTTAAGGAGACAGTATTCCTTACGTCAACATTATTTATTATAATATCTCATAAGTATAAGTTTAGTTTGAAACAAATTGATCCAATCATATCTATTTTGCCTGCAACGAAACTTATTTTAATGCCAAAACGACATAATTCAGTGCAACGTAAAAGTAAAGCGTATCTCGTTTGCAATAGTTACTGCAGAGGAAATAATGACTGGCTTGAAACCTTGGAAAAGCCATTTGAGAAAGCATTGCTTAACCCAGTTCTTCTTCATAAGGCTCTGTTTAGAAATGGAAATCAACGTAATGTACCTGTATTAACGTCAACTCCAGTCCCTAGCAAATACTTAAACATGACAAAAGGAAGAGAGCGGTTTAAGTGCTATGGATTTCTTAAAGTGGAAAGGTGGGATTGCACTGAAGACATTATGACAATAAACGTATTGTCAACTGTTCATAACATGTCGTTTGATGCATACACATCTATTGATACCTCAGAAGCGCTGAAATTTCAAACACAAGCTTCAAACGATAATCAGTTTGTTATACCATCGTGGAGTTTATTCGGGTTTAAGGATGCCACGGAAGCGTTCTACATTTCCAGATTTTGTGTTCACCGATTTAATGTAATGTATCCACTTTACTGTTTCGCTCACAAACATGGGCAATCTCCAGGGTCAATAAGTGCAAACGTGTGGATTACGCCATTTTCAAATGAGTTGTGGTACTCTATATTGGGATTTGTAGCTGGAACTGCAGTTGTTCTCGTAAAAATGAATCAAAATCGTGTGTTTCTTATAGAAACGCTAAATTTAACAGTTGTTTTGATAGGCACGTCTTTAACTCCGATATCTAGGCAAAGGAATTCGTTATATATATTTATAGCGTTTTTTGGACTAGCCATATTTTCTGTATATCTTAATGAGATAACTAGCCTGGCCACTGTTTCAGCACCTCTTACTCCTTTAAAAGGATTAAAGGAACTTATTTTGGCTGGCTTTAAAATATTACATATACCAGCAGCTCTTAATAATGTTCCATTTTATAAGTTACACGAAACCGATTTTAAACAAGCTGGTATTTTACACCTGATTAATGAAAGTTACCATGAACTGACCAGTAAACTTTCGAATGAAGATGTAATTGAATATATGGGATCTAGATATGCCTTCCTAATAGACGAGGGTAGTTTGAAATGGTCTCCTATAGCATTCCAGCAGATGATACGGCATTATTTATACAAACGAAGGACTAAATGCTTGTACGTTAATCAGCCGTTAAACCCAACTGTTTTGTATTGGAAAATGTATACCGTGAATATGTTTTGGATGCAGGAGTCTATATCAAGAATTAAACAGGCTGGACTTGATAGCTTTTGGGAACAATCGGCTGTTGCTAGATATATTGTTTTTAAACGGTTTGGGTGGGATGTTGAAGAGGCTGAGGATAATCATAACAAGCTCAGAGAGGGCCAAATGGATATTATAACATACGAAAAGATTTATGTAATTCTGATTGGAATGATAACCCTGTACGTGATATCAAGTATTATTTTTATAACAGAGGTTATTAGAGCGTATTGCAAACAAAATATAAAATATTATAGATATACAAGAAGAATGAGTCTGCGAGCTATAAATTTTTTGTTGCGGGGCGTCCAAATTGCGCACTTTTGCAATAAAATTTACATTAGAGTAATTAAAATGAAAACACAGCATAAATTAGTTTCATAGGATGTGACAACCATAAAGTTATCAACTTTTAGAAATATTTTACTCAATTTATTTAACAATGTTGATACATGATAGGTAATAAAAACTCAAAATTTATGTTATACATTTATGTTATAGATTTTCATATACAAATCCAACGCATTGTTTTTTACAGAATTTTTAACTACTAAAGGTTTGTGATTAAATGTTTACAAATTCAAGGAGTATATATGATATATGAAATGGACCAGACGAATTAATTTGTTAAAAAGAATGTTGTAATAAGTAATTGTATTAATAAAGAAAGACTTAAATTGTTTTAAAAAACGCAAGCTTGGATTTGTGCATGTAATTTATTTATTAAACTTGCTTGTAGAGTAGATAAATTTACTGTCAATCGGTACCTATGTTTTTATAAAACCTAATTTATTGCAAAAAATAAAACAATTGTGCATTCCATGTGCATGAAATATTTTTTAATTAAAAACTTTGGCATGCAGAGAAGGTAGATATATGTATTAATCGATTTATTCCGGAATGGAGCTTTTCGTTCTTACACCCTGGAAAAAATGGCAGCTCAAATACGAAGAATCAAAAGAGCACACTTCACGCTCAATCTTGATTAAACCCTTGATTATATCTCATGAAATTTACAAACAATTTTTAACTGTAAACAGATTTTCTTGATTTAATAGTTTTTGGATCCAAGTAGAGTATTTTGTTTATAATCAAATAACAGTAATGAACTAATAAATATTATATATTGAATATATGTTAATTCAGATCAGAAAAGACCCCGGCAATTATAATAATGCTTTCTCAAATATTTCAAAAAACTAAACAATGATTCTCTGTAAAGTGCCCATTTGAGCACAGCATATAGGCTTGCAATGCTATCCAAGACTATTGTTACCAAATAGGCAACCTTTGATATGCCCATAAAAGAAACCTCTGTCTGTCGCACACCAGAATTTCAAACAAGGTATAAATAATCAATATGATCGTTCGATTTTTGAGTATACAATTTAACATATTGTATTCAAATAAACAGAAGGCCAACCTTCATTTGTTTGTATAATATCCGCACTGTGCCTTTGAAATCGGACTGATCTGTTAACCCGGTATTTGTTCAGGTAAAAATGTTTCTACCTTGCATATGTACTTATACTGAACCATTGTGACCTTAAGAAAAACTGCTTGTCACGCTATACTCAAGCAATGATTCAATACCTTGCTTTTTTCACTTGTATCTTGTATGTAGTCCTATGTATTTATTTTGGCGGATTTTAAATTATTTTTTACTGGTGTTGTTTTAAACATTTTTGAAGTCACTTCGTATTGCCCAGGTGTCATTACGTCATCTCTAAGAAAAATTTCACTTTTTAGAGGTATCATAATGGGTTATGTCACTTTGTGATAGAACCATGTAATAACTTATGAAGTGCCTTTCTGTGTACTCACTGCTAATAATGATTTCAACTTATATCTGGAAAGCACGGAATCTGCAGAACAGAATATATAAAAAATATATAGCTAATTATATATATGTGCATGTGTGTCAGTGGTAAAATATTTTTACTACAGTAAAATAAATGATAGTAAAAATTTACTGTACATATTAATACGCCAGACAATTGAATTTTGACCAGTTTCTTGCA